>CAVNYN010270267.1:72081-111350 GCA_963692815.1 Nyctanthes arbor-tristis
CCCCCCCCCCCCCCCCCCCCCCCCCCCCCCCCCCCCCCCCCCCCCCCCCCCCCCCCCCAAATGGAAAAGAAAGACTTTCAATCACTTGAAGATCCATCATCGTCATCCTCATGCTCTTTCACGACATTCTCAACAAACTTCTTCCTGATTCCATCTAGGACAGCTTGTCGGGATTTCTCTCCTTCAGACTGGCCATCATTGAGCACAGGTTCTGACTGGCAGAGAACTAGAGCAACACCTGAAAAATTATGCAATCCCATCACATTTCACAAGAGAAATTAAGAATACCAGATATTCCTTTGACTATACAAGGCCAACAAATCAAACCTCATTAGACGAGTTTGAGAGGGGTTGATGAGGTATATAATATGGTGAGCTTGGAGTTATTTTTAGGACTAGTTCTTTTAACAAAACTAGAATTATCAGTAACTCACATATTAAGAAATATAACATTCTTTTTCTTTTCTCCTCTTCCTTGCATTTCAACCCATTCACCCTTACACGAATAGCATATTTGACACTATATATGAACTCTGTTCGACATAATATCAGATTTGCAAGTTTAATAATGCTGAGAAAACACAACGGTTTTGTTACTTAAAGAATTATTTCCCATCACTTACAACAATCATATAAACATACTAAGATAAGCAGAATCATTGTGAGGTCAGGGCCAAAGGCATCTCATATGCATAATTCCGAATCATGCTCAACCATATGTGATCACAAATAAACGGTACCAACTGCATGGCTGTAGCTTTTTCCCTCCAATGACCAACCGTTTTTGAAATATATATTTTATGCTCTCAGTGCACTCTCGTTCGCAGTGAACAAGAAGGAGGTCGATTAGGTGTTGCCTTAGGGAGGATTCTAACAAAGTATGAGGCAATTCACTCAAAACTTTATACTGTCCTATTGAAAGTGAATCTCATTCCTACATTTATTGAAGAGATTTAGCAGAGATTGAAATGAAGAAAGGCTGTCCATGTTAACTTGCGTTCAACAATAACACCATTTCCTATCGGTTGTCTCATAGACAAGGCTGAAAGCAATGTCTGAATAAGCTAAGGGGTAAATGATCATTTTACTCTAAAGAATGCCCGAACAGATTTATTTAAAATGAAAAAGATAAATAAGAAAAAGAAATTAAGTGGAAGGAGAGAAAGGTGTGTACTTTCAGGAGTGCATCTCCGACCAAAATTATGTATCCCCACCTGAGTTGCCTTAACAGCACTGTTGTTGTAAACTAGCAGCGTGGGAAGATTACAATCTGGATAGTTAGGAATGCATTCTGTGGAAATAATTTTGACGAATTTTGTTGCAGGATATCTGGTTGCCAATGCTTCTAAACATTGCAAAAGTAGGTGGCACTCTGGAAATCTATCAAAAGAGAAACAGTTAATAACAAAATTCTTGATGTTGCTAATATTAAATTCAGTAATAACTTAAATAGAACACCACCATCGATGTGCTTGATTAGTATTATTGCCCATACCCATCTTTGTACAACATCACCACTACCCAGACATCTGAAGGAGCTTGTGAAACTTCACGTACAAAATCTGATCCAGAAATTGGGACTACTGATCCAAACCGCACAATCTTGACCGCTTCTTTCATTTCCATCAATCTCTTCTTCCTTTGACAATTAACAAAAAAGATAAGAACTAGAAGTGTTACCTTTTCATCCTAGGTTCTATAATTGCAAGAGGGATGCCAAAAGACGATCACTACTAATCCCTGAGGACCGTGACTTGTACCCTAGAATGAGATTTTGATAAAGAATAAATCACCTTCAATGCATTTTATAAGACGAGTCACTGCAACATTGTTAACTTGATACACAACTTCCCATAAAAATCTTTAAAAAAATGGTAAATTGTTTCTCCTTCTGCTTTTATAGGTCCAATGGAAAAGAGATTAATTTTGCTACTCCATCCCCAAGTTCATAGTATTAAAATGAAATTAAAAAAAAAAAAATGAAAACGAGATTGACAATGGCCTCTATTACACCACATTGTCTGATTCCTTTTTATCAAAGATACAAGTGACATGAAGTAGATTTTGGGCCACTAATAACGGGACGAGTTCCTCCACTATCAGTTTCCCATTTGAAAATAAAAAAATTATCTGGATCAATTTCAATATTGCTGATAAAATAAGCATATGCGCAATTTACCTCAGAATTGTTTTCATGCTCAATCTCTAAATCATGAGTTAGCCAAGTCAATGCAAAAGTCCCATTTGCAACAGAAACCAAGTTTTACTTCTAATAAAATTACATGCTAAAATAGCATTTTCCTTACCCATACCCAAAGAAGGGAGGGAAAAAGAAAACCTACGTTAATAAATAAATAATAATAATCAACATTTGCTCAAGTCAGCTGATATTTTAATTCAGCCAAAGCAAATTTCAGCTAATATATGTGGGTGATATATCTCAATATTTGAGAGACAGGAGGTATAGTTAATTAGTCATTGCCGTAATAATCATCAAATGGAAACCAGCTCAGGAAAATTATTCATAGAAAAATTGAGCAACTCAGAAGGCAGGAAATGACAAATCTTCGCTCCTCTTTTTGATTCTTCTTCCCCATATATATAAATCTCAATATCTGATCATAAGCGCGCAGTTGCAACTTAAATCACATGCAGAAGAGCATCAAAGAACATGAAAATGAGGCGAAAATGCTAAAGACAGGTTCCAAATCAGGTGCCCTAAGTTCAGAAGGTGGAAGATCAAATAGAGATTCCCCTGATGGCGTGAGTGAACCTCTGCCAAAATAGTTTGGGATTCTGATGAACTTGTTGCTTAAAAGGAAAAATTTTCCCTCTCAATAGTGCTCAGTAAACTGCTTGAGAAAGGAATTCATGTTGTGCATTTCTACAAAATCGGAAATATAAAGAACATTTCACAGTAATCATTCCAAGTTAGTGATTTTCGGATGCAACAATCTCGGTTAAGTAGCAAATCAAGGATCACAACTAGCAGCTAACAATCCAGCAGATCATAGCGCAGGATGCGTGCAATTTAAGAAGCTGATTCTGATTCTTATGTTTGAAAAATATCAAATCAAATAACGAAAAAGGAACAAGACCTGTATTCCTGGAGGAAACGATCGTCGTCGAGATCATCCTCAAGTTCTTCAAGCTCCTCCTCTGTTTTCTCGTCTATCCACGCCTTGTCTTTGGCCTTGGAATCCTCGTCATCGGCGGGGGTGAACACCGGTGGCTTGAACGGCTCAGGCTTTGGCGGCAGGTTCCCTAATTTCCTCTGGATGTCATCCCACTGCGTCGAGGCTCCTTCTACGTCCTTGTACACGAAGTGGTAATCCCCCATCGCCGTCTGCTTTGCTCTGGCGTTTCTCTCCCTTCAATCGACCGGTTAGATTGGGGAAAGCAGAAGGATGGGAAAATTACACTATGGTCACTAATCTATTAGTGTTATATGAGATTAGTCCTCAATGTATTCTTTTTACAACATGTCTTTGACATTTCAAATTCAGCACTCAATTTTAACTTTTAGCTTGTTCAATAGGGATTTCCAAGAGTAACAATCCAATTTTGAATGATGGTTGACTCCACATATGTAAACTGCATTAAAAATTTTAAGCAATCCCAACAAAATCTTTAATGAACAAACAAAAATAGCTTTACTATATAACTTTAACACCTAAGAAGCTTTGTACTTGTTATTCAATGAATGGTGGAGAATTCAAAGAGGTATCCACCATCATTTGATTTTAACTCTTAAAAATTGATGTTGAAGATATTGTAAGTTTGACATATATGTTCCTAATATTTTGACTGGAGCATTATCTGTTATTTGTGACATCAACATAGAATATGCAATTATTAAAAGTTATACCCCAAAATTATGGTGAATTTGGGAAAGTGCAGTGAACTAAAATAATAATGAACTCATATGAACAAGTTCAAACTATCTTTTTAAGTAAAAAGTGACTATTGACAACTGGATTATTTATAAATTGATTTATAAATTGTTACGTGTCATTATTTTATTAATTGTTTTTTACAAAAAGTGACTTATTAAAAAAAGTGAAACCAATGAAATGATATCAAATGTTAGTATTTTCTTTATAAAGTGAGTGGCCAAACACACTCTTAATACAAATTTTTTAAAGAGACCAACTCAAAGTAATTTGAAATCACAATTACACTATGTTAAACCAATCCAACTAGTCCATTGTTATTCTCAATTAAAGTATCTGTCTCAAATTTAATTTAGGAAATGCAAAGTTGTGACCCCTTTAAAATAATTAAAGTTGAGACTTCGATGCAAGTTTCTAAAGGTTCAGGGACTTGCAATGCATTTACAAAAGGTATAAGAGACTAGAGGGGGACACATATCCTGAGCGCACCACAAATTATGGCGGCAGTGGAGTCACCCTGCTATATTAATCCGGTCATCAGTGCCACCCTATTCCCCCCAGCTACGGCTCTTCCCGCCAAAAACTCAACGGCTCGTGTGACTATTCGGCCCACCAGTCTGCCGTTGTTCCAAGTAAAAACATTTTCAAGGACTCCTAATGCAACGCAATCTCAGAAATATATATATCCTGACCCCATCCCAGAATTTGCGGCGGCTGTAAGTCAATTTCCCGTTCAAGATTGTATTTTTAAGCCCTAAATATTTTTTAGTGATTTTATTGGGGTTGTGGGAAAAAATATAGGAAACCCACAAGTTTAAAGCTGAGTTATTGAAGCAACTATCCGAGGAGAAAGAGACCTTCGGAAATGACCTTCATACTGTTGTCAATGTCTGTTCACAGGTAATTCTTTGAATTTCCTGGGTTAGATGATGATTTTGCTTAGTTGGAGTCAATATCTCACTAAGTTTCAGCGTTGAAATTGCAAGTTAAATTTGAATTCTGATGTTAAATTACGGTATTCTAGCAAACAAGACTAAGACGGGAAGGAAAAACTGGAAAAGCAAGAAACTCTAACTCACTTGAATTGATTTTGAAAGTGAGAGGCGTTAGACAATTTTATATGAAAGCATCATGGAATCTATTGTAGAAAGGTTCAAATTCGAATAAATTACCTTAAATGCCAACTAAATTGGGAAAGAAATATAAACTCAAATCTAACAGGCTCCATTGTGTTTCTTTGTACTCTTATAACTCAGTTTACTGAATTAAGACGTCACTAAATGGTAATTGAGATGTTCTCATTTAAATGTTAACTTGGAATGCTCAAGATCTTATGTTTAATACTTTATTGGAAGTTTTCAAGATTATCCTGACTTAGGACAAGAAATAATTTGTTCACTGGTACACAGTTAGGTGTGTATGACTTAAATTTGACTACATAAGAAAATGGGAAAAGGGGGGGAGGGTGGGGGAGGCGATGATTGCAGTAACTAGATGCATGTCATAACATTTTTGGTAACTGATGGTCTGCTTGAATTGGAACTTAAGAGGATTGTCACTTCAATATATATGTAGATATCAGACATATCAATACCTCAGTTGACTAAAGTAGCATTGACTCTGCTAAGCTGTTGGTGAAGAGTACTATTAGACAATTTCTGGTTCAACCCAATCATTTAAGTGCAAGCGGAAGCTTACTTGATTAGTTGAAAATTTCTAGAATTTTCTAGGAATGGGAATGACCCGAACTGACTTGTAACAAATATGCTGAACAGACTTTTTCATAATGTTGTTTGGTAATCTTATCACACTGGCTTTCAAAGGGCTAATAAAATGTATGCCTTAATGCATTAAAATCCCTTGTGTTTATTTAGAGGAGGAAGGTCATTGTCAATTTAGTGTCACTAACATGAGGACATAATAAATGATGCTAGCTATTTTACCCCAGTGAAGACTTTAATTTGCTTTTCTTTTTGATTCAGTCTCTATTTTAAGAGTATGATAGATAAATGAAACATACTCTTGCATAATGTTATTTGCTGAGAAGATGAGGGGTGCAATGATTATTTGCCCTTGAATGTGAAATATGACTAACTTCATTTTAGTGGATCTTTGGTGATCTGCATGAATTGCTTAAAAAATATTTGACATCTGAGCAATTGGTAACATGATAGTTTAGCTATAAATTTGTGAACCTTTTAAAACGTGCTAAATAGCTCCCGCTGATCAATGATAAGATTCTGAGCAAAGAAGTGATCATTGTGAAGTTCATCTTTTCCCGTTTGAGGTTTCCAAATTTATATTGCGAATGAGCTTTGAAGTAATGCAGATCATTCAGTAAGGGTAAGGGACTAAAATATGGAAAATATCTCCTCTTAGGAATTTAGTGGTAATACTTAACCTTTACTCTTCCAGGTCTTGGCTTCCTGTACTTTTATGTCCTAAAGCAATGGATGTCATTACCAGTGTATTTTTAATGCATTAGTTTTGTTCTCAGAAATTTTATTAATTTGGTCACAAAAGAGAAGTCTGCCAGTATACAGACGGGAAATTTTGGAAGTATCGTAAAAACCCTTGACTTCTCCATACAGGAGGAAATTTTAAAATATCCTTAGAGGTACTATGAACAACCACCCCCACCCCAAAAAAAAGAGGAAATAATAAAAATAAATACATAAACGAACAAAACTTGTTACATACGCAAAACACGGGAGAAAAGCAAGGCAGCTAGTTGTATCCCTGTAATGGAGTTTGTTCACGGCAGATTTTGTTTTCCAATGCAAGTTTATTAGTTAGTTTGTTTCGTTCATCTCAATACTAAAGGGGGCAATTAGGAAACTTGTGTGATAGATAAGCCACTTGGGCACCAAATAAGAAAGGGGAGAAGAGGGTAGTGTGTGTTTATGCACATTTTGATTATGAATAAAGGGGTAAGATTTGTGCCACTCAAATGCCCAATGCTTTTTATTTTTTTTTGTATCTTTTTATTTTTTTTTAACATCTTACTGATGTATACCTATAACAGCTTTTCGTATATTCCATTCTATCCAAATTTTACACAAAATCCAACTTAATTCCTCTTCATTTGGCTCTGTCTATCCTCATAATTAATAACTCCACTTTTGTATAAAAAAGTCACAAAATGCTAACTTTGTATTATCTTTTTGTAGTTACTATATGTGGTCATATTTAATTATCTTTTAATTTGTCTCACTGGTATGTTGGGTATGTTTGATTGTCTTCTTCTGGGGTCCCTTGACAGAAGCTGATCATAGTTGATATTATGGGTACACACATGTATCATGGCCTTTTCTTCTTAACCTATCTGCTCGACCCATTTATCATAGTTTTGCTTCTTGTAATCTTTATTGTTGATTTCATTAGAAAATAATTGACAGGTATTTCTTTGAGATTTTAAAGTGCTCTTGACGTGGAAAAAGTCTATTTATTGACTCTTGAAACCAGTACCGTACATGAAAACAGAGCAAGGAACAGTTTCCCGGCCGGCTATATTTTTGACTTTCTGTGATGTTTGAGACCTTTTAAAATTAATTATTAGAAGAAATTGAAAGTTAACATGATTGTTTAAAATTTACTTGTTTAATGACCTCTTTCTATGATAGCAGATATTCAGTGACTTTTTGCATAGAGAGTATGGGGGACCTGGAACACTAGCGATAGAGCCTTTTACAGATATTATGATTGTGCTTAAGGAAAAAAATCTCCCTGGAGCACCATTGGCTGCTCGAACTTCCTTGTTATGGGCTCAAAATCATGTTGATCGGGATTGGGAGAGCTGGATCTCAAAACTACGCAAATTATAGCTGCACCTCGTATTCTATATTTCCTCAGTATCTTCTTTAATCAATCTGTTAATGACTCAAGATACAACATGGTGGCATGTTGGATATCTTTTTCTTTCAGGACTTCACTTTTTGTCACACAAGTATTGTATTGTAGCTTATATCAAGTTGTAGACTCATAATTGACAGTTTTGTAGAAATGTTCTGTTCATCTTCCGTATTTTAACCGCATCTCTGTTCCTGGCGGGAAACACTATGAATAAAGCTTGCCCACCTTCAGCTACCTAACTCAGAAATGCTTTGTAAAGAAGGACGCCAAGATTTGTGCTGTCCTCCTGTGAAATTCGTCGATCCTGATAGCCTTTGCTGATGTCTCTTGTACCTTGTGGCCTGAAATTGTCTATATTTTGTGAGTAACCTTATGATGATAATCAAAAAGCCACCTTAAAATTTTTGAATTGCTTTGTAGTAGTGACTTCAATTTGAAAGGAGTAGTACTTTTTATTTCCTCTCATTTCTGATTTTGCTACAAGTCTGATTCATCATTGTTAATGATACTTTCCGTGTACAGCCATTCACCATTATCTTTTTCATTATATGCTTTGTTAGAAAGCTATGCAGAAGAGAACCAAAACTCAAAAGACAACTATAAAATCACAGCAAAAAACATGCTTAATTAACTTAAGATTACCTGGTTGCTCTTTTCTGATGCAGGATTTGCCGCTTCTGACTCGTGACTAGAACGATGTTTGGCTGAATCTTCTGGCAACCGTTCACCAGATTTTGGTTGGTTTTCCTTCATTTTTGCATACTTCTTTGCTTTCAGCACTTTCATTACATCTATATATTTGAAAACAATAACATAAAACTTCCATATCACAAATGTGTACGAGAACAGTTCAGAAACACATGTAAGCCAGGCTAGGGACTAACCTTGTGTGGTGACAAGTCGATAAGCCCGGCCAAGAACTAAAGTATCCGTTGGCCGGAGAAGCTTAACACGTGTAAGGCGCGTTGAGTTTTCTTCGTCAGACATTGGCAGCGGAATTATCAAAGAAACATAATGTCCCGGATTCATTTTCATCACCTCACTAGCCGTTACCGGCCAGAACATTCTCTCCAGCTTCCCATCTGGATGTTGTATAACAAGTACTGCAGCATCCACAGCCTGACAATTCCCCATCCCTTTCTCTCTCTAAAGTATCTCTGTTTCTCTCACTACAAATACTTATGAAGAACAGAAGAAAATGAAGAAAGAGATAAGGGTTAAGGAGAACCCACCACCCCTCAAGGTGGTAAAACAAGTCTCACTCCCTCAAAATATATAAGCTGTCCCCTCCTTCCCAAATAATCTATCAACTTAAATTCCTAAGAAAAATCATTAATTTCTTCAACTTTGATTATTATGATCGGTACTTAATGATAATAAAAAATTGAGAACAGTATTTATACGTGCAAATCATTAAAGTTTACGCAGGTTCCAATGGTTGCCGGCAGGATTGCTTGGATACTGGTGAAATGGTCACGTGGGTAAAGGTCAAAGGTGGTTTGATTTTTTGGAGGGGCTTGCTCAGCCATGTCGACCAAAAGATTTACTCCCTCCCTTCCACAAGATATTTCTCTTTTATTTTTCATATATAAGAAAAAAATATTATTTAACATTATTAAAAATATATAATTTATTAATATATTTCTCAATAAACCCTTTGATTTATTTAATATTTCATTTTAATTATATTTTTTGTTGTTGATTACAATGCACAATAAATGAGGCTATATTATAAAACTAAAACATTAACTTTAGAAAAGAGAATATAACTTGGGACGGATATAAAAGGAAATGAGGAAATCTTTTTGGAACGAAGAGAGTATTATATTTGCATTTATGCGAGGGAGCTATATGTATTTACCCATACTTTTTGATTTCTCCAGTATCTTCCCCGTTTTCAACTCTCGTATATTGGTTTGGCTTCGATAGGTGACTATGATGATCATTGAAGTGACAAACTTAATGAAAGAATAATGCCGACAAAGAACTTTGTACTGACTAAATTACACAATCTAATTAAAAGTCATGATGATTACTGAGTTACTCAACTATTTTGTTTAGTTCTATTTTTTCAAGAAATAATTTTATGAGAAGTAAAATTTTCATCAGGAAGTATGTGCTTAAAAAGAGAGAAATAAATACAAGTCTACATCAAATTGTTTTATTAAAAGTTGTACGATAATTGATCGAATTCTAATGTAAAGGGATTTTCATAAAATCAAAAGTGAATACTAAATAACTTTTTGTTAGTCTTTTTATTATCAAATGTCCTTAAGCAATCTTAAAATTTTCGAGATAGATTATAAATTCTATTAGCGTTGTAGTTCGATAAGAACTTTACAATACTTCAAAATTCATAAAAGAGAAATAGAGATTGTATAAATAGACTAGAAACTTTAGACAATAACATCTAAATGTTACAAAGTTTGAGCAAAAATGAAAGACCAGTTTATATATATACACGGCAGAACAACAAGAAACAATGTAACACGTTGATTCGTTCGTTCTATTTTGACTAAAAGACTAAATTTTATTAGTGGAAAAATGCTAAATCTTGCATGAAGATCTTTGACTCTTTTGGATTAAATTCACTTTTAAAAGTATTCAAAAACCTAGGTTTTGATGAGATCTCCAAGACCATATAGACACACTACCCACATGTGTAAACACCCCTAATTGATGTTAGATTGTGTAAGCCATGTGAGGTGTTGGCGCTTTTAGTTTCAAAAAATATAGACCAATTAGCAGCCGCTAATTAATAATTAAATGATGAAACCATAATTGGTTTTTCTACTGTTTGGACAGCTTTTATTAGGAAATTCAAGTTTTACATTGTGTTTTTATAGTTTGTACTATGTTAGGGCAACATTTGTTAGGACATGAATGTTTGTTTGTGGGAATTAAAACATTTTGATTTCTTGTTTATACATTTGAACTTAACAAATGTCTAGTTTGAGATGTTTCTAAAGTTGCTTTCTTCATATTGTATTTAATTAATTAGTATAAAAATACTAAACTAAAATATTGGTGAATGCGTCTATAGAAATGTCCAAAAGAAATATAATTAATAATTTTGAGTATTTTATAATTATAAAGACAATGGAAGAAAGTAGAATGGACAAGAAGTTCGATGATTTTGTTGCAAAAATTTTATTATAAAATCACGATAGCACTTTATTGCGCCCTCATAATTACGTAGCACGCCACCATTTTTGTTATAAAACAAGTGTGTCTTGCATAATAACAAATGATTGGCTTAGCTATATCAGCATGAGGATACAATAAGCTGCCCTCATGATTGCATAATAAAATTTTTGAGGTTTGTTTTGATGATATTTGGAAGTGTAAAATGGGTAGAAACCTTGTATAGGGAGCATGAATTGATCATCTAGACAGCTATTACTCTTTTAGGTGCTATAGGAGAGCTTGTTTTCCTTCTAAAACCTTTTAAACTCTTTTTTGTTGCCCACAATATTGCCAAGCATTGAATATCCATAACATCAAGTTTCTATAATCCTATTGTGCAACAAAGAACCAAATGATGATATTCAATAATAGATCAATAGGATCATTAACTCGACGATACCTTAAAGAGTGAAGAGGTGTCCTGAAAATAAAGTGCTCAGATGTTCATAATTGGGTGATCAAATAGTAGTAACGTAGATCTTAAAGAACGGCTTTATGAACCAAAAAGTCATTAAATCAAATCGAGAAAGAATTGTGAAAAGTTAGAACAGATTTGTGACATATCACATATGTATCCCTATAAGATATTATAGCTTTTAGTTGACAACCAAAGTGTCAACCTATGAACACATTTTTGTATTTGCTAGAAGATTTTGAAGCTAAATTCATGTCACTGAATTCATAAAATGCGTCGACCCGCTCTCATACTGGCAATATACTATAGATGTTGTGACTTGGAACATGAAATATAAGAAAAAGAAAATGGAAAATCAATAATCTTATTGATGAAAATTATTGATTAGGTAAGAACATGTCTCCTAAATTAATGAATCTGGTAGTAGAAATGGGGCGTTGTTGCCTCCTGTTCTTTCATGTCAATGGCATGTCTGTCTCAGATCAATCTGAATGTTTGTGTGTCTTGTAATTTGACTTCACCAGACCATAGTTTTGTATTCTACTTATAATAATTTTCAACTGTCCCTTGCCAATTTTGTTGCTTTCCTTAGTGCCAAAAATGGTTTGGCAAAAATGCTTGCTTTATTTCATCAAACGGGACTTTTTCATAGATCATATCTCTCTCTCTCTCAAGGCAAAAAAAAAAAAAAATGAAAAAAATGATAATTTTGGAATCTTCTGATTTCTTTTTTACCACTGAGAAAATACACGAAATTGTAAAGTAAATTCCAATTTGCTGTTCTTAATTTATGAGGGGAGAAAGAACAACATCTATAGTACCATATTTGGTTTCAAAGTTTAGGACCAGATCTGGTCATGCGGCCGCATGGACAGATCCATGCGCCAGCACGTCATGCGCCCGCACTACCTTATTGTGCGGCTGCACCAGACAGTGTGGCTCCATCAGCCGGTCCATGCGGCTTGGTGCGGCCGCACAGGTCCGTCAGTATGGCCTACATGATCAGATGTGATTCTAAACTTTAAAACCAGGTCTGATACTATAGAAAGCCTCGGGGAGAGTGGATATCTATATATTCCATAAAGGAAGGAGTATCTATTCAATAACTTGGAAGGATTTCCAATTAGACCGTGAAAACCAGTTAGAAATGCCAATCTTCATAGCCTCAACAAGAAAAAACGCCCCTAGCTACTTTTTTTAGTGCTTGAAGCTTGTGTACTTATGAATGCAGTGTGAACAAAAGGCTTTTGTTTTAGTAAAGTTGAGCTGAAAAATGCACAAAAAGTACGACCCTTTAAGCTCTTTAAATCCGTTTTTTCTTGATATTCGGTAAAGAAATGCATATATTGGTAAAGAAATGTTATTTCGATCAAGAACTAGACAGCTAACACTATTAAAACACCAAACAGATAATGAGACATAATATAAACCGTTGATGTGATTTTATAAGAGTGGTGATGTGCTCACATCAATAGCTGGTATAATACAATATATTACTTTGTTTCTTGTACGATACCAGACGTATAGTCCTTGAGTCCTACTAGCTACTGCAAAGAAATGATTATAGAGCACAAGCTAACCCCTCCCCCCACCCCCAGCCCCCAAAGAAAAAAACAAAGAGTAGAAAAATTCTTATTGTTTGGATCAGATAAACATTGTAACAGTCGGTTTATCAGAATATTAAAAAATAAGCAAGAAACCTACATAAATTTCTCAGAAGTCAAAATTCCTCAAAGCTTGTCGTCCGCAAAATGATAAAATTCACTTCTCCACCAGTTGCTTCTCATATTTTAAGGTTTTGTCTCCAGAAATTCGCGATGCAAAGACGAGAATAAGTTAGATTTCTTTGAATGACACGGAGGTGAGACTGTCAGTGACCAGCATTACGAGCTTGCAATCTCTTCCTTTCAAGTTCAAGCTACAGAGAGTCGCAAACAAGATGTAGAATAAATTAGGTGAATTCAAGAATGAATCCTATACTAAAATAACTTTCAGAACTGAAGTTTTAAGGACTGGAAAGTAACTTACCACTTTGCGAACACGTTCATTGGCAGGAGGAGTTCCTCCAGTAACAGATTCCGGGAGATATGGATGGCTAACGCACACTTCATTCATCACAACTATGGTTGTCTTCTCCCAACGAACAGGAAGCCTGGTTGAGTGAACAAAGCATGGCATTAAAAAGAAAAGAAAAGAGTTAAAAAGGAGCAGAAGAAAGGATTATTAGTAATAAGATGAATTTGCAAGTAAAAATAATGATGTACTTCAAAACTAACTACAACAAACAAATATCAATAGTCTAACGAACACTCTGTAGAAGGCATCCATCTGAGTTTTCTAGAGTTCCCCATTTCCCGAGATGCCTCCTTGCTTGGTAACACACAAAAGCTCAGCAAATTTTTGCTATGATGTACCAGAAGGAACTTAACAAGATGAATTTCTGCTATATGTTACAAACACCATCAATATCACCTGGTAAGTGCTAGCGTCTCTCAACAAGCTCTCTCTCCCAAAATTACATATTGACATTCAACAATTTTTACAGTGCAAAATCAAGTACATCTTAATAGTATGATAAACCACACATATAAACAACTTGATAGAGGTGAAAGGATGTGGAAATTGGACAGTGAATTATTGTTATCACAACAAAGATAACTGCATTTTCCCAGCATATACAAACAACTTGTAATTTGATTCTGTCAGTTGCAAATTCTTGCCATCTGCAATGAAGTACTAGTATATAAATAGAATATATTATGCAGAAGTAGGTCTACCCATAGCTAAATCTATCAGAACCGGCAACTGTAAGTGGCACTAAAAGATGCAGATACATAAAATACACACACCATGCACAGAGCAGTTTGTTGGCACCAAGTCAACAACATGTACACTTTCCAGCAAATTTGTTCTTGTCATATGAACTGTTGGACATGATGTAACCCTTCTCAACTTAACGGATGCACACCCATACATTATGCATGGGGAGAGATATGAGATAACAAGAAAAAGGGTAAAAAGACATAAGCAAGAGCGAGGTACACAGTCCTACACAAAATGATTCCTTCAGTGAGGAGATAGAAGAGCGCATGTGAGATGTCATTTGATTTATCGAGCAACGTGCATCAAGTGTAAACAAGCACCAAGTGAGGACTTCCACATGGGAATTGTCAATGAAGACAAACTACAACTATTTATCCCCATGATGATGAAATTTAAAAAGTTTTACCAAATTTGTCAGCCGAACGCTATAAACTCATTAAGTATTTTGGTGTAGCTCAGAGGCAGCATCGACATCCGAGGCATATCAACACGTTACTACCTCAGAGCTTGTTCTAGGGAGCTTTATGAAGAACTTGATTTTTTAAAGCTGATTTTTTTGGGAGAATGTGCGGTGAGGATGTAAAGAAAAATTATTGGGAAGTTTGAAATTTTGTTTTTTATGAAGAATGCGTGGTTAGTATTGAATTGATAAATTTTGATTTATGGAAAAAGCTCCCTAGAATAAACTCTCAATCTGCATGTCATGAATCATGAATGGCCACAATCCCTCTATGAAGATGGCAGCATAAGATTACTTTTATATTAGCTAGTTAGCATGCTAAGATTCTGCTTCTTAACAAATTAACTAGATAAAAATCGCTCACAAACTAAGAAAGAACATGCACAACCACACAAAATTGAGAAAGAGCTCTCAGTCTAAATCATACAAGAAAACCTCTTGAATTTTTCATATTTTAAGATTGAGAATGACATAAAAATTACATACACAGATTGATAAATTTATTGCCAGCAGAGTGGCACCAAAATTTAGCAAGTGATTATATAGAAAGAGGTAGGCTTTAACCAGTGATTCAATATCTCAAAAGTAATTTGAATTCCTTTTTCCACATGAAACATGTTTACATGTCAGCAAAACTAACATAAAATCAGATTTGGTTGTCCATTTAGCAGATAGAAAGAGTGAACAGCTCTTCACTACCACAAGTGAAGAATTGACTAATATGATCTTCCCCAGAATTATCAAATGATGCACAAAGTTAACAATTTTTAGTTCGGCTCAATACCATATTGAACTAATACAATTACCACAAGCAGAAAAGCTTGATCTTGTCATTGGGATAGATGTTCTTATTCTTTAGGTACATATCTTGAAATTCTGCTCAACATTTAGACTTTTTTTTTTTTGGTAACTCTATTGTTAAAATGCATGTACAAGAGCAACCAAGCATATAAAAATAGGACAGCAATAATGTGTCAAAGTATCATATACCCAAAAGAAAAAATGCACAAGTATATCAAAACATCAAGATTGTTTTAGTACTATAATTTTGTGCACGAGAATGGACTTCAAGTCAGCTTGCTAAATCAAATTTTCATCCTTCAATTCTCCAAATTTTCAGTGCCAATCATTTGAACAATTCTATCTACATTAGTATAGCCCATGAAGAATCAAGATTTTGAATCTGAATTCTTCAATTCTCTTCTTGAAATGCAAGGACAAGAGCACACAAGCTTACAAAATACAGGACTGCATCTAGGTGAAGAGCATTTTAAAGCAAGCTCAAAGAAAACAGCAAATGTGTTGTACATCAAGTCAACAAAGAAATGAAGAACTATTAGTTTGAGCTCTTAGAAACCAAAATTGATCATCTGACATGATACAACTGAAATCAAATCAAGATTTAGATCTAGCTAAGGAGAAGACAGGCATCACAAGGAATGATATTATTGAGAAAACTAATAACCTGAGAAAAAGAAAAACTGTTACAAGGTATTAACAAAAACTTTTATCATTGATCGAACAATGTCTCCTTCTGGAAAAAAGTTAAATTGATCAATAACCATTTAGCACTGATTAAGCCAAGTTTAATTTATTTGCTATAACAAAATAAGAACCCCCCAAATCCCGATATGTTCTTCATAGCCAGTCTCAGCCCTGAGCAAAGGAGGGCAGCAGTAGAATGATTGTGGGTATAAAATTTAGTGAAATCTCATGATAAACAAAAAAGGCAAACCTCTTGCTTTTCTTCATTATTATGAAACCCAGATTCTTATTACTCCTAGTTTGTTTGCTCTGACATTTATTGCAAGAAGAACAAGGTATAACTATCATTATTGGCTTATTAGAAAACTAAACTACGAAATAGAGGGAAAAGGCACATTACGTTTTAGCCAAAGCATCGAAAATACTCTGACCCTCAGCAGTAACACCCACTCCAATCCTCTCAGCGTCTGCCTCTGCTTGTCTGCAATGCAATTCACACAATCAGTCAAGTATTCCAACACCACTCCCCACCCCAAAAATAAATAAATAAATAAATAAATAATAATTTAAAGGAAAAAAAAAACCATAACAAAAATTCACCAAACACGCGGATCAGAATTACAAATTCACAGCAAAATTGCAAAATTTATTCTATTGACTTAAAACATGCACAAAGGGTATGCGAAACACTTGAAAGTATACCTAATAGCGGAGTCCTCTCTGGCTTGAAGGGTATTGAGATCAAGAAAACACTTTTTCGTATCAAGCGGATCCTCACCTTGACCCAGAAAAGTGAATTCCTTCACATAATTAGCCTTGAGTAATCTTATATTCTTCTTTGACCCCGGCCCAGATTTCACTCCCTCTTGTATTTTCTAATCAAAGTTAAAGAAATATCCAAAAGTAATAGATAATAAAAGGGAAAAAAAATAAATCTTTGACACATATATAATAGAATATAAAGATTATGAAGGATATGAAGGATGAGGAGGTTGGAAGAGCGGTCAAAGGCGATGACTTGGGCTTGAAATTCTTCTTCAAGAGTGGTTTTAATGGACAGTATGCAGCCCACTGCAAAATCTTCGCCGTTAGTCTGAGCTTCCATGGAAGTATGGCTGATGCGCTCCTCAATTGATTCTCTCTTGTATCCGAGAGGAGGAATGTTATCGAACCGATTAATAACCTCTTTTCTGATTTTTGAGCTTACAAAATTGAAGGGAAGGCCAAAAAAATTGCGAAATTTTGCAAAATAAATCCTTGTTTATATTCCATTCAAAAAAAGAAAAAAAAAAATCCTTGTTTATCAATTTTGTAAAGTTAATAATAATAATAATAATAATAATAATAATAATATTATTATTATTATTATTATTATTATTATTACTACTACTATACCGCTGCTACTCCGTAGTGTATTCGATTGTATTTTTAATTGAAAAGAATCAAAGATGACAAAAGGAGGCGGCGAGAGAAGAGAGATTAAAAGGAAAAAGTGAAGATGATCGAATGAGCAATAGAGAAGATTAACCTTTGAGGGGAAGTTTTGACGACAGATATATATTGTTTTTTGGGCTAATCGGGAGAGAAATACCTCTTTATGAGCCTAATGTCCGTTATTATTATTTTTATTTTGAAACTAACATTTATTGTTTAGAATTTGAACATCTAACTATTACATTACAGTTTGAACCACATGAAATTATTTTTTGGGAAATGATTTCAAAATTACTTTTTTAGAAGAGGACCACTTTCTTTTTTTTTTTTATTTTTTTAACTCAAGAGATAGGTGAATAATGATTTTCTTTTTCCTATGTTTTATAAACTATTATGTGTTTTAAAAGACGAGTCTGGAAAGAATGTAATTTCGAAAAATCTATACTAGACTTTAAAAAAAAAAAAGAAAAAAAAAAGTAAGTAAAAAGGGAACAATGAATTTTTTATATAATAGATACATATGAGCAAGTTACAAAAAAGAAGAGAAAAAAAGTAGCTTGAGAGGAAAAATTAATTTTTAAAAGATCGATCAATAGTTATACGATAGATTGAAGATTGTTTAGCATTCATATGAATAATGTTATGGTATTCTTATGATAATGTGGATACATGTATGCACGTCACGTGATTGTAAGTATTCATATAGCATATGTATCAACATGATGTACATATATTTCTTCAAAAAAAAGACATGATGTGCATATATGTATCCACATCACCCATATGGGTGCCATAATAATCCTCATATCGGTGTTAGATATCGTCAAAGTAATGATCCTGATATATGATACATTCGTTAAAGTAATTGTACTTCAATTTTCAATTGTGTAGCTCCTTGTTAATTTGATCATTAGTATAAAATGACCCATATAACCTGCAAAGATGTGGGTGATAGACATTGTTGTATTAGACAAGTGCTTTACTATCAATATCCTTTTTGCACATATTAAGCTATATGTGTTATTACAATTTTTCCAATCCCAAATGGGTAAGGAATCTCTACATTTCCACATCTACTTTGATATCCAGGCTTAGTAGAGGCGGCCGTCACAACATTTGCAAGCAGGGGGCGGCGCCCCCTAGGGCTAGAACAGAAATGAATAAGAAAATGATGTGTAGGAAAGCAGAAACATGCATAATCATTGATTTGCATGTCGTTCGGCGCACCATGCACCATTTCTTGGTCCATGACTATATGATTCAGTTATTATCGTTCAATGGAGCGGAATTATATATGAATATCCACACACAGTTCCCTTTATAGTCACATATATATAAGTTGTACGCGTTATATTTTCTTTTAAATATGATTTGAGGGAATTTTATGAGAGAAATTAAAATAAACTACTATATCCTAATAAAGAGTATTCTTTTAACACGAGTTGTAGCTTCTTCTATATATGGTGGGTCAGAGAAGCGTAGTGTACTATATTTGGGGGCAAAATAACCTAAAATTTTATGACACATCTAACTACCAAAATCAATCATCATTCATCTCCGGAGCTCCAACTTCCACTCTCTGATGGCCGCAACAGTTTCTCTCTCCATCTCTTTAGACACCCAACCGCACCACCACCAATTTCGCCACTACCTCTACGGTACAACCATTAAGTTCAGTTCTCATCAAACGCCATTATTCATCCCAAAACCGGGATACCCGCAACTCCCTTTTATCAGATTCCCAAAACACCACAATCAAAATTTCACAGTCTCACTCTCATCCTCTCCTTCTACTTCAGCTTCCTCGTCAACGCTTAGAAACCCCCCTCAAACGGGGCGTTTTCTCACTAATGAAGAGGTGGAAAAGCTCGAGAATCTTGGAAAATACACCTACCACCATGAATTGCCATCGGGGCTGCTTATGGTGCGTGTGATGGGGGAAGAAGAAATGGACATGACAGTGACTCTTTTAGCGGAGTCCTTCGCAGAATCGATGATGATGGCAAACGGATATGTCAAGTTGCTGGAGTTTCTCGTGAAAAATTACTTGATTGAGAGGAGGGCAATGATGCCTCATAGTGCAACGCTTCTGGGAATCTATAGGGAAAATGGAGAGGAAGATTTCGAATTGGCAGGAACTGTGGAGGTGTGTTTTGATAAAAGGGGTGCTAATACTAATCCTCCCACACCTACCCCTCCCAGGAATTCTCCATATATATGTAATATGGCAGTAAGGAGGCCACTTCGGAGGTATGTATTAGCTCAAAGTAATTCTCTTTAACACTGATTATAGTTCCAAGTTATCAATCTTGTGCTGTTTCTTCATCTTGCAAGTTTTGAACACTCCTGTTGATTGGAACCTAATTAAGTAGAAAATCGTAAGATCTTCACTGACTTCAATCTAAATCCGAATATATTGCAAAGGTAACAAAGGTGAATAGAAAGGAAAAAATAAAATAGATCACAAGTAGTTCGCGACCAATGGTGATTGTAGCTGTTCATTTATGAACTCGGGTGTGGTTGCTAAAGATCCACTTGATTTTGGATCTTAACTGGGAAGACCCCATTTGTAGTGACAAAAAAGGATTTAGTAGCTAGAACCCAATTTATTAGGAAAAATGCATTGTTTGTTGCTGCTTTGTATTGGTCCTTGGAGTCTTCGAGGTGCACTTTACATAATTAGCTGATGTAGCAGGTGAAGATGTTTGACCTAGCTTATGTCATGAGTTCAAGTTTGTCATTCCAGGAGATGTCAATCTAGAGCTCTGATCTAGACTAATCCAATCCTTTGGCTTTCAATACAAGGACTTCCGGGATTCTTATTCAGCAGAACCCCAGATCTCATGATTTTGGACAGATTGTTTCTCATGTTTTAGAGAAGAAAATACTAAATGAGAGATAATTCCCTTGTATTTCCAGCTATCTGAGTTCTTCAACTGATCATGTCTTTCAGGAGGGGCATTGGCTGGCATCTGTTGAAAGCAGGCGAGGAACTTATTTCACAAATGAGTTCCTCAAGAGACGTTTACTTGCATTGTAGAGTGATTGATGAAGCGCCATTCAACATGTATACAAAAGCAGGTTATAGCATTGTTAAAACAGATAGCCTGTTGACCCTATTAACATTCCAGAGGCGCAGGCACCTGATGCGTAAAGAACTTCTTATACCAAGTTATGTGTCTGAGATGGATAGTCCTGATGAAGTACCTAATTCGTGAGCAGATATATGGAGATGTAAATACTCTCGAGGTAAAGGAGCACATATCCTCTTCGTGTGCGAACTTTGCTATTATTGATGCCTTCCACTATATCCTTTGTACAATGTAAATGATCCCTGAAATATGATATATGTACAGATCTCGTGTATCCTTGAGATTCGCACGACGAAAATTTTTGTGGAAGTTCAATAAATAATCAGTGTCTGTTCTAATTGATTTCATGTCATTCTTTTTCCTCCTGTTACTTATTTATTCGGTGTTGTACTAATCTAACTAAATTCACTGGCCATGTGGTCAAGTGTGGGCTTGAAGGTCAAATTTTGCTTCCACTTCCACTATATCGTTTTTCAATCACGTAGTCGAATCTTGTTGCCAGTAGCACAAAGTTATACAATAAACTCGCTCTATTGATGCATTTATTTTCTAAAAATTAAATGGACAGTTGAAGTGGTTCTCCATTACATCATGTCGTTGTCTGCTGATCTCTGATCTTGTATCATGTTGTTCGTCTGTTAAGATTTGAAGAATTACCGTTAATTATTTGATGCTACATATCTATAAAGTCCTTGTCTCTGTCAAAATTTGGAAAAAATTAAAAAACTATAGGAAAAAGGAAGAGAACTATATTTTGAACTACAGGTACATCAAAAAGCTTCTTAGCTGGGGAAGTTTGTAGAACTGCTATTACTTTGCATTGTTTTGACTGCACAGGTTGAATTTTGGCCTTTTTCACATAATCCTGAAGGTATGTCCTCTGGAATTCCTAAGAATTACTTGCAATTTATTTTGTGCCTTCATCTATGACAGACATCTATCTTTTTGAACAAAGAAAGATTAGCTTCAAAAAGGTTATTGACTCCATTGTAGTAACAAGTCTCATTCATTTATAACCTTTCTCAGTTTCTACCCGTCACTCCCGTTGACATTTACTTGTAATGCACATAACTTAAAGTTGCAATATGCAACTTCCGTGGATATATTTCCGGCACCTGCAACACCATATGATGTTCATTTGATAATTTGTTCAGGTCTATACAACTCTCCATGGAGTCGTAAACTGAGCTCTTTCATTTCTTAAACTGACCTCTTCCATTTCTTATTACCGAAATGGATTAGTCATCTTTTTCTTGTCCTTCCACTCCAACCTTGCATTGCAGGGGTAGATGAACTACTTGATTAATTGGACAGCATAAATTTATCCTTATCTCCAGTTCCTTAGAATCATTTTCGTTTCACAAAAAAATCACATTAATCACCAATTTTCAAGACCCATGTTCAATTCAATACCTCTATTTTATCAAGTACATAGTATTATTATATGACATTTGCTCAAGGTATTACATTTCTGCAGCTCTGCTGATATATATAAAGTAAAAGATATGATGTCTGAGATTAATAGAGTGGTCCCTTCCATTCTCAACATTTTGTTAAGTAGAATTCTACTGCAAAATCTTTTGATGTGCTCCACTGAACACATTGCATACGCATCTTGATGTCGTTTTTTCTGTAATATGTGAGAGAGAGAGAGAGAGAGAGAGAGAGAGAGAGAGAGAGAGATGGCTTTAGAAATGCTTTCCTTCTGATATTAGAGGCTGAAACTTTCTTCTCGGAGACAAAGCACATACTCATATTACATAGCAAGCAAAGAAAGCTCGACCTTTGATTTTATACATTATTGAGCATCATTTTCCTCATCCTTGGCCGGGAACAAGGGGACCTTTACATGACTTGTTGATTCGGAGCTTCCTGTTACATTGTCTTCATCCACCTTCACTTCTTTCGACTTTCCCCACATCACTGAGTAGAAGCCGACAACAATTATAATAGAACCCAGCAGACTGCAAAAGATTTTAACGATGAATTAGTAATCTTTGGTAGCATATCCCACAAGTGGTAAAATTCGATCAACACTTAAATTGGTCAGACTATTTTCAGCCTCATATGATTCTCCACCACTATTGCTTTGGTGGAACGATGAACCATCTCATCTATAAACTTAAAGAGAAGATACTCTTTTAGATTATCTTCCAGCAAACCATGCCCCTTAGCCCTAACCTTCCAAGATATATAATGTCTCCCAAGAAGATAATGCCCAATGCGGCTGAAATCACAATGCTCAACGGGTGAAACACCGCCACAAAAAGAGGGCCCCGTCGATGCAAACACCACGCAGTTACACTGACTTGGAGTGCAGAGCCAAAAACTCCCTGAGAAAAGTAATCCGAGTGAAATGTTAGAAGGGGAAAAGAGAAGCAGCAAGATATAATAGTTCCATTAACATCAGACAATATAACATGTAAGTACTAAAGTTTCAAATAAAGACTTTCAGTGAAACACTGAAGCATAGAACAAATTCAGGTAACTGTCCGATCACAGTTAGAGTTTGTGCGGAATTGCAACATATGAAGTGTCTGTTATGGTTCTGAATATAAGAACGGAGAGTCATATTTACCTACCGAGTACAGAACAGAAATCAATCTGATATTGGGTTGCAATTTCCAAGCATTAAGATCTCTATCAACAATCAGAGAGACCGCTGTGGATAGAATGGCAGCAAAGAAGCAGTAAAAGAAGACTATAATCAGCTCTGCTGGGAATTTCTTAAGAATTAGAGCCTGTGGAGGAAATAGTCAAAAGATAATGGTTTAAAGTACATCAAAACTATTTGGAACTGATGCCAAATATGCAGCAGAAACTTTCTTCCTCATTTTGCTTTTTCTTTTTTCTTTTTGCCGGCTTGCTTGGTTTATTCTCTATCATTGCTTTGTTGTCTGTTACAATTTTACAAATTGTTTTACCTGTACAATTATATAACCCGAAGACACTGCACAGTCTAGTGCAAGGAATAATCCTCCAATAATCCAGCTTGATTGTGGCGTTTGAACATAATTATTATCAAGCAATCTTGAAGATGAATGAGTAGTCAGAATTTCAGGTCCTTTGTATAGAGTTACAATGAAGGCTCCAACAATTGAAACTACAGTTCCTATAGCTTTTGCCTGAAAACTTGAACTTGTACAAGCTAGCCTTTCCATCCTGAGAACCACCCATTTGCAGTTTAATCGATTAGATCATTAATTTGATTTATAATTTTGTTTCTCTTTTACAAAATAAAACTCGAGAAATAGAGTCATCATCAAATTTCTGTTCACAACAGAAAGAAAAACGCTAATTTCACCACAAAAACTGAATCAATCAATCAATACAAGCATGATCAAACAGAAGACAGAGAGTCTGAGGAGAAAAGAACCTGAAAATGAGGGCAAGGATAAAAGTAAACCCTGGAATGAGATTAAGCATTGCAGATGCAAATTCTGCATTTGTGTAATTGATTCCAGTATACCCAGTCAGCTGTGCCAAACACCTATATATAAGCATTTGACAAAGATAATCAAAATTAAGTATTTCCCTACCACTCAACTCCTAAACCCTAAAGCAAAATTCTTTGGAGAAACATTAGTGGACAGTGGAAACCTCTGCCTCAGCTCCACTGAAAGCAGAGCATCTAAAGGGAAGGGGTTCTTTTGAGGGGGTGTCAAAGGGTCAAGAAACATACCCAAGAACGCCTAGAGAGAAAAACCCCAAAAGGAGTGAGAAATTGAGTGGGGGCCTATTTGACCTGCATATATATGTTTTCATCAACCAGATTAATTAATGGGGGAAAACAAAAAGATCCAAAATGTTTCTGGGCATAATTTCAATCTGGCTGCGTTCTGAGTGAAGAAAAATTGAAGAAGAGGGTTACCGGTGGAGGAGAAGAGACAAAGGGAGAAGAATAAGGGCTGCAAGAGCATTCGAATAGGCAACAAAGGTGAAGTTTGTCATCCCATTCGCCATTGCTTGTTTGCTGATTATAATTAGCCCAACTTGAGCTGTTGTTGCCATCACCATGCCTACGTATGGCGCTGCTGCACTCTCCAGCACACCCATCTCTCTCTCTCTCTCTCTCTCTCTCTCTCTCTCTCCCCTGAAATGGATATTAAAAAAATTGTGCTGATGTGAGTTCCTCTCTGGGTTTGGCAGAAGAATCTGAAGCGGATGGTGGATCCACCCACCAGTAACAGGGTTAATGGGCTTGGTATTTTTCCCCCGTCTGTGTCAGTTTCTTGATACAGTTGCTGACAAAGAAAAGTTGGGCTGCAGAGTTTTGATTAATAATCCTCTTTGCCTTTGAGAAATCTCAAAAGTGTCCAGGTTCATTTTCGTGATCAGAAAACGGACAAAAACTAAAAAACTAACGACCGAAGTCCAAACAATCACACAAAATCAAACACAACCTAAAGAGTATAGTCATGCCACGGCGGGACTAAGAATAGCTTCTTTTTGCAAATTTCTGCATTTTGCAGCTAAGCCAACGTAAACAGGATGGGTCGAATCGAGATATCATTTCTAGGCTTCAATTTTGAATAGGAGTGGAACAAACGATCCCATGTTACCGTGGAGACCCACCTTGTATCTCTTTAACTAACTTAAGAGTTAATTATTTGAAAAGTAATAGAAAAGCCAAATTCAATTTTAGAAGCAAACTGGAGTCCTCTGTTGTGAAAATAGATCAAATGAGAGACTCACTTAGCCCTTAGGCATGCGCTGATATGATATAAGAGAATAAGAATTGTCACAAAACAGATCTTTTAAATTGCTTCAACCAAACTAAGATTTGGCTGCAAATATTTTTAACTTTAATAAATACAGCAGAAACTCTCAATTCGTCCCCCTTGTCAAGAAGAAAAAAAACAACGTGAAATATCAGCTTCTGTGTTTAAAACTTTTGGCTAAGCCATAATCACTCCATCCTCGACATCGTTGCGCAGCAGAGGTGTCCTTTTATCATTTGGTTCCGAGCTTTTCTCTTTCCCTTCTTCAGCTTTTCCCCATATCACAGCGTAAAAGCCAACAGAGGCGACTACGGATCCCAGCAAACTGCAAAATAGATAGAGCATAGCTCAAACATTATTCGTAGTAAAAAAAAATATATATAATTACAAAACATCATGTTTGGCAAATACAAGTATTAATTCCCTTACTCTTGAAGCACATAAAGGAGTTAGTATCAAAATAAGTAACTTAGTGTAACATGATTTGAAACGAAAAGAATTATAGAGATGGCATTATGTGTTCACTTGATTCCTGGAAATACCTTCCGAGATAAAATGCTTCACCCAAGAAGATGATACCCATGGAAGTTGCAAGAATGATGGCCAAGGGATGAAACAAAGAGACAAACAGAGGCCCCCTTCTTCGCACACACCACATGAGGATGGAAACTTGGAAACTATTGCCAAACAAACCCTGTATCGATTTTTACATCAAAAATACATTTAGGATAGAATGTATCAAGTGTTTGGAATCTTTTGTTTATTATCTCAGGCAAACGGCACTTTCCTATTTTCAGTCAAGATATTTGAAATACAACACTTATACATAGCCATATCATTCCTTCAACCAATAACAAAACAAAGGCTGGTTAACTAGTGACAATATTGGCAAAGCCAATATGGGGTAAGATTATTTCTGCTTACTGAGTATATTATTGGGATCAACCTCGTCATGGGTTTCAAGCTCCAAGCTCTAGTGTCCCTTTCTACCATCAAAGACGCTGCTGCAGAAAGAATGGCAATGAAGCAACTATAGAACAACATTAGGAGGAGCTCAGCAGGATATTTCTTGATAACAAACGCCTGGAAACAAAATGGTATTACAAACTCACTTCTGTTTTCCTGTTACATTGGAAAATATGGACTTCAACTGTAGATTTACCTGTGCAATAATGAAAACTGAAGCCAAGACAGCATCAATTGCAAGAAGCAATCCCCCGGTGATCCAGGCTGATGACTCTGTAAGAGTAGGAACTGGGGCAGCAGAGTGCAAGGAAATTCCCAAAATGACCGGACCTTTATAGAGAGTTATAATAAAGGCACCAAATATTGACACAATCATCCCAATGGACTTAGCCAGGGTGCTTGAACTTTTGAGGTTAAATTTTTCCATCCTGGAGAATCCAATAAAGAACTAGTTAAGAACAAGCTTACCGGTATTAAATGTGTTGTGGAACATAATGATTTGCTAAGCATGATCATATCTCTTGCCAACAACTAATTAGTAATGGCAAAGCAGCAGTCCTAAGCCCGACCTTGGCATTTCAAGACCACCCAGTTAGGCCAGGCTTGGACCAATTAGCAGGTGCCATTACTGCAAATAACAAGTGAACTATCATTCAAAACTAAGACTGGTTACCAGTGGAGTTCAGAAATTACAGTGTCTGATTTGATACCTACGCAGAGCATCCTGTTGGAGATGTACTTCAAGGCCAACTGGATAAAAGTTGTCTACAATTTCCCAATTACAAAGCTCTAAAATTCTTTGAATCAAAAAATTCTAATTGAAGTTTCTACAATTCTTTGAGTCAAATTCTAATTGAAGTTTCTTCTTTCTCGAAACCAACTCTTGACCTTGAATCATATATATCACTCTATGTTCCTGTTATTTATTGGCCAAAGTGAATGAAGTTAACAGGAGATTGTACCTGAAAATGATGGCAAGTACGAAGATGAAACCAGGTATGAGGTTCATCATTGCAGTTGAAAGTGATGCAGTGGCATACATAAGTCCGGTATATCCAAACATCTGCACCAAAAATCTGCAGAAATCACCGTCAGAATGAAGTCAAATACCAACCTCAACACTTGATATTATCAGTATACATGATTAAGAATTTTCTACCCAATTAGTCCAAGCAAGAAAAACCCGGATAGGAAAGTGTAGAAAAGCGGAGGACGAGCAAATCTGCACAAGAAAGGAAAAACAAACAAGTATGAATCCAAACTACAGACATCTGTGCAAACACATAATATGCAGTTTTAAGTAGTGTATATACCTGTATAGAAAAAGGCAGATTGGAAGTAGGACAAGGGAAGCTAATGCATTTGAGTAGAAAGCTAAAATGAAAGTAGTCATCCCACTAGACATGGCTACTTTGCTTGCTATCATTAAGCCCACCTGTGCAAACTGCACAATCACCATTCCCAAATATGGATAAACACTCTGAAGCCCCATCTCTTTTCCAAGTTCAAACTGCACTAGTGCAGAATATTCTTCTTCAATTCAATGGGGGAATGTTCCTTTGGCTTTGATAATGGATATAAAACATTTATTTTATTTATATATTTTTATAATACAAGAGGTGTCCCCAAAATGGAACAATCCAATTATCAAAATACAAAATTTGGTTCATGCAGCACATAAATATTTATCTTTCTTTAGCCCAAAATATCTGGCAATGGAAGAGTACTAGAGCCTGAGTAGAATACAAGTATGGGGTAGAAAAGCTGTAGAGATGCTCGAATTCCATATTGAAACACATAGAAAACAAGGGAAGATTAGTTCTTGGACAAATCCAAGGCTTATTGCCAGCATTTAATTGGATGAAAGTGCTTCATCAGACAAAAGTTACCCAGATTTCTTTATTAGTTATTGTTTCTTTACCGATTTGCTATATAAATGGGTAGATTTCACAAAAGGTCCCCAATCTTTGCAAAAATAGTAATTTCATCCATTACCTTTTTAACCTCTAGAGTCCCTAATTTTTCAAAAAAAAAAAAAAAAAAATCAAAGGTACATATGCATAGAATTCGTCCATTTTGACCGTTAAAAGAAAAGAAAATAACCTTCACACCCCTCATATCAAATAAAAAATAAATAAAAACAACAAAATAATTTTTTTAGTAAAAGAAAAAATAGTAAATATTCTTATTTCTCCTGCCCACTCAACTCATAACGCCATTTTGGCAAAACTCATCAACATCAAAAGACCCAGTTTCTCCTTTCCATTCCTTGGCATCTATGATCATCCCAATTCTTTCACTCCGAAAATTTGAGTAATTTTTTTATTCGAAAGTTTGATTAGACTGATAAACAAGAAAGTGAACACAATGGAGAGTTTGATTGGTTTGGTGAGCATAATTTAGAGGGCATACATCGCCCTTGGTGACCCTATAATGGTCTTTTCTTCAATGTGTAATGCTCTTCCTCCTTGTGCTATATCATTCGTCATTTGTTAGAATGAGATTATGAGTTAGATGCCACCGGCCCTTCGAGGTAAGATTTTTTTTTATTAGTTCTCTTTATTTAAAAAAGATTACGTTACTTACGTTACTTTTTAATTTAATGTGAGTGGTAAAAAGGTAATTTTCTTTCCTTTAATAATCAAAATGGACATTTTATGAAAATTTATTAACATTGATTTCAGTATCAAGAAGTAGATTGTATGGGTCCCATATCTGGGTTGTTAATTATTTTTTAATATATGTTTAAGATTTAGGTTGTACTCTTGAGAGAAACATTAATGTATAAAATGTCTTTTCCTTGAAAGCTACCCATAAAAATAGTATTTTAGAAGAAAAAATTGCATTTCGATATCATATTTCGCGAGAGGTTAAGACATTTAACTAAACGCCAATAATTTATATATTTTATTTTATTTATAGAAGAACTTGAGTCACTTGACACTGATAGAAAACACAAGCACAAAGAAGGGGCGGCTGAAATCCTCATTACCCAAGTTGAGCATGGATTGTCAAAAGCAGATCTTTTCAATTGCTTGAACCAAACTAATAAAATTTGGCTGCAAAAACTTTAAACATAGCAGGAACTTTAGGCTAGGCAATAATCACTCCATCCTCGACATCGTTGCTCAGCAAAGGTGTCCTTTTATCATTTGGTTCCGAACTTTTATCTTTCTCATCATCAGTCATCTTCCCTTCTTTAGCTTTTCCCCACATCACAGAGTAAAAGCCAATAGAGACGACTATGGATCCCACCAAACTGCAAAATAGATAGAGAGCATAACTCAAACATTATTCTTATGATCTTAGGACAAAATTAAAATATAATAATTACAAAACATCATGTTTGGCAAAATGTGTCACTTGATTGCTGGCAATACCTTCCCAGATAAAATGCTTCACCCAAGAAGATGATACCCATGGAAGTAGCAATAATGATAGCCAAGGGATGAAATAAAGAGACAAACAGAGGTCCCCTTTTTCGGATGCACCACATGATGATGGGGATTAGGAAACCATTGCCAAAGAAACCCTGTATCGATTTTTACATCAAAAACATGTTTAGGAAACAATATTTATTCAAGGGTTGGGAATCTTTTGTTTATTATCTTGATTGGGCAAACAGCACTTTCCCATTTTAGATCAAGATAATTTGAAATACAAACGCGCTTGTACATAGCTATATCATTCCTTCAACCAATAACAACAAGATCGACTTAATTAGTGTTGTTCTCATTTGGGGTGTCATTTTCTTCTTACCGAGTATATTACAGGGATCAACCTCGTCATAGGTTTCAAGCTCCAAGCTTTAGTGTCTCTTTCTACCGTCAAAGATGCTGCTGCAGAAAGAATGGCAATGAAGCAGCTATACAACAACGTTAGGAGGAGCTCTGCAGGATATTTTTTAACAACAAACGCCTGGAAACAAAAGGGTATTACAAACTCACTTCTGTTTTCCTGTTACATTGGAAAATATGGACTTTAGCTCTAGATTTACCTCTGCAATAACGAAAAATGAAGCCAAGACAGCATCAATTGCAAGAAGCAATCCCCCAATAAGCCAGGCTGATGACTGTGTAAGAGTATGAATTGGGGAAGTAGAGTCCAAGGAAGTTCCCAAAATGGCAGGACCTTCATAGAGAGTTATAATAAAGGCACCAAATATTGACACAAACATCCCGATGAACTTAGCCAGGGTGCTTGAACTTTTGAGGTCAAATTTTTCCATCCTAGAAGGTCCAACAAATTAAAGAACTAGTTAAGGAGAAGCTTACTGGTATTAAACATAATCATTTACCTGAGCATGATTAGATGTCTTGCCAACAACTGACTAGTAATGGCAAAAACCCACAGCCCTAAGCCCGACCTTGGCATTTCAAGACCACCAACAGCAATTCTTTTAATAAAATTCTAATTGGAGATTTTTCTTTCTCGAAACCAACAGCAATCTAAGGCTCTTCACTTTGAATCATATATGTCACTCTATGTTCCTAGTTATTTATTGGCCAAAGTGAATAAAATTAACAGGAGATTGCTACCTGAAAACGATGGCAAGTATGAAGGTGAAACCCGGTGTGAGGTTCATCATTGTTGTTGAAAGTGATGCCGTGGCATACATAAGTCCAGTGTATCCAAACATCTGAACCAAAAATCTGCAGAAATCACCATCAGTATGAAGTCAAATGCCAACTTCAACACACAATATTATCAGTATACATGATTAAAAAATTTCTACCCGATTAGTCCGAGCAAGAAAAACCCAGATAGGAAAGTGCGGAAAAGCGGGGGATGAGCAGATCTGCACCAAGAATGGAAAAACAAACAAGTAAGAAAACATTTATGCAAACACATAATATGCAGTTTAATTATTTACCTGTATACAAAAAAGGAGATTGGAAGTAGGACAAGGGAAGACAATGCATTTGAGTAGAAAACAAAAGTGAAAGTAGTCATCCCACTAGACAAGGCTACTTTGCTTGCTACCATTAAGCCCACCTGTGCAAACTGCACAATCACCATTCCCAAATATGGATATACACTCTGAATCCCCATCTCTATTCCAAGTTCAAACTGCACTAGTGCAGAGAATTCTTCTCCAATTCAATGGGGGAATGTGCCTTTGGCTTTGATATGATACGTTTGATGTTATTTATATATTTTTATAATACAAGTGGTGTCCCCAAAACTGAAACGGATTCATTATCAAACATACAAAATTGGGTTCATGCAGCACATAAAGCTAGAAAATGAGGGGAAAATTGATCTATATTCTTAAAAAAATAATCTCTGATCGAGGTGTTCCACATGGTTTGGTTTATTAATGAAACAGTTCTTCAACAAATCCTAGGTTTATTGTCGCCATTCCATTGGATGAAAGTGCTGCATTAAACAGGTTACCCAGATTTCTTTATTATTCTTCATTTATATAACAAGGAATGTACAGATCTAGAGCATCTTTCCTGATCATCAACCAATTGCTTAAATGCAAGTGTCAAGAAGTAAATTTCAATTTTTTTCCTTTTTTTTTATATTAAAAAATAGATTTCAATTGTTAAAAAGTTAAACTAAGACTATGGCATCTACGTTAGTTTCCACATCTTAAATCAGGGTTTGCTTTCCTTTCCATACAATCCCTTTGTATTTCAAAAGGAAAAAAAAAAATTGTTAAATAATTAGCGTTGTCAAAGTCACGGAACTGCATTGTTATATTATTTTTTGAATATTATTTTTTTCTTGAAAACCTACTCATAAAAATATTTAAACATCGTATTCTCCATCTAGTATTATAGAAGAAAAAACTGCATTTCCATATTATATTTCGGGTGAGTTTGAGACATTTAACTAAACGCAATAATTCATATATTTTATAGAAATTTGAGTCACTTGGCACTAAAATCTTGTTTCCTCCGTGTTCGTGCTAAGTAAATACCGAACATTTAATAGGAATAATATTTACATATTTCATGATGAAATTCGTCAAATTCAATTTTTATAATCCCACTAGCTATCTTCTTCTTTCCAATCCAAAAACAAGGATCTTTCCTCCGTCCCTTAGCATCAAAGTTCTTACTCTACTCAACGTCCACGTTTCCTAAATTTATTTCTAAATGTGAGAACTGGACTTGGTTGGCATTGCTGGCCCTTTCTATCTAACGAGGTTTAATGTATATGTTTGATTGTCAATATTTTCTTTCGTTCTTTCTTTCTATTTTCTTTTAATACGAAATGTCTTTTCTCAACAAATTCTTGCTTTAATTTGGAGCCCCCCCCCAAAAAAAAAAAAGACAAAAAAAGAAATACTACTGCCTTCATCCCACAAAGATAGTCTAATTCTAATTTTCACAAATATTAAAAAAATGTAACTAATTAATGGTTTTGAAAAAGTAAAACTTAATATCATTTCCCTAATTAATGTACTCTTCTATTTATTAAATATTTCACTTTCAATAATACTTCTCAACTTTTTTTTTTTGGGAATTAGCACAACGCGCGAGCACGGTAAAAAGAAAATTAATATTTCAATTATATTCTTAAAAGGAAATTAGCCTAAATTTTGAGATGGATGAAAAATGAGCTGTTGAAAGCGGACCAAACATATATAGGTTCAAAGGAGTGTTTCACTTTTAACTTGAAATTAAAAAGTCATTAGTTTCTACTTTCACGAACTCCCAAATTTAAACAGTCCTCTAAAATACTTAAAGTACGTAGTTAATGACATAAAATAAAGTGTTCAATCCCGCATAACACATGCACTGATTTTGACTACATTGTTACCAATTTCCGCTGCTAGCTAGTTGACGACCGGTAGAGGATAAGTTATTAGACGTAGTTAAGGTGAAGAAGATGGACCCTTTGTCAAGGCACTTAAGCTATATAATGAAGCTCTGATACTGAAACTGGTAGGCTCTTAATACGCTCGACCAAAATATATGATCCACCTCAACAAGTCTAGAGTATAGCGATCAGACTCTCGAGTGTTCTAGTATGTGATCCACTTGATCCAACTAGAGTGAACCTTACTTAAAGAAGATATATAATAACTCTGTACGCACAACTAGAATGCTCCGGATCTTTCCAAAATTAAGCAAGGTCGGACCTACTTCCTTTACACCTATACCCTAACTATTAAAATGATAGGAATTGAACGTTCATCAATTTATATCTGACATCTATGTTTATGTATCGAATGGTCATCTTCAATTAGTTGGCAACCACATGCACAGTATGGGTTGTAGGGTGAAATCAGCATTCTTGTTTTAATCTAACAAGATTTATCCATTGAAGTTTTTTCCTTTGTCTGATCTTGCTAATGTATATGCTGGTTGTGTTTGGTACGTACTATTGGACAGAATTATAAAATTGAAATGGATATGTTCGTTTTTGATTTTGTAGTGAATACTATTGCGATGATATTTTCACATATCGACTGTATAGTTGCGTATTTTTTTATATTGTCTAATACGGTATCCAAACTTGCACGCGTAACTGTTCAACTACAAGTCCTCGTCAACCTTCACATGGGTTAGGGTTTTCAATGTCTTGGGGACCTTACATATTTGTTAACCACTTTGGCATGCATACGAACCCAATCGTTTCTCGCGTCTCTTTCCATGTTGCCTAGGGGCTCGACATTTTGAATCCTCCTCACCATTCCAATATATTTGTGAATGAATTTTGAACATTTGGGTTCGGCCCAATTCTTTTAGCGCTATTCTTGAATGCAAAGACAACCATCAGAATTGAATGTAATTATCGACAGCTTTTCATTACAAAGACAGATGTTCAGAATATATGAGCATGTGCGCCCCTTCCCCTCTTGGGAGGGCGCTTGCGTCCCTTTTCACTCTCCATTTTATCCTTCGTTGAAAATTTCTCTATTCGATTGAATATATATAAATTTGGCATGTGTAATTAAAAGATGTGGGTCGAACTAGCCTACTAGTGTATATTTCTTGTTTAATAAAAATAAATAAATAAAAGATTTCGTGTGATTGATGTAATGTGAGCACGTGGGAGAGAGCAACTGTCGGGATTCGAATATTACGAGGATAGACACTGTTGCCATGTTAGAGTTGCCCACAGAAGAAACCACCTGTCGTCATTACGTGACTAGAGCTGTCGGGCTTTGCTACTCCTCATCACATTAAAAACCTCCCTCGACTTACCGACGTGCTTTAACTGGGCTAACATAATAGAGGCATCAAAATGTACATCGTACAGGACCGCGTGTTGGTCAAGTTGATCATCTCTTAAGCATTCACGTGTAAAGTTCTTCATAATTTAACAGATCAATCAGTATTTAATACTGCATACTAAACATATATATATATATATATTAGATGAACATGATATAATAGAAAGGAAAATAGGGAATTGATTGATTAATTAAGCTCACATGGCTGATGGCCCATGGCCTTCAAATCCCCAATGTAAACCCACATGCTATGCACTTATTTCTTTATATATACATGTTATAACTTGAACTTGAGTTGTGTCCCAAACAAAGAACTAAGCCCCAATTCTTAAAGTTTTTTTGAACCTTTTTTGCAAGAATGGTGGATTGCAAAAGAGGAACTGTGCCTGGATTAATGAAGAAGAGAAGGAGGAGTCGAGAAACGGGAAGACATTGGGCGGTCGAAAAGAAGGTGAAGAAGTTGAAGAAGATGATACCAGGAGGCCAAGGCTTGAAACCAGAGAGTCTATTACTCAGGACAGCTGATTACATCTTGCTTCTCAAGTTTCAAATTCATGTGTTGCAAAAAATTTCCGACTTACACTCCCCATGATGGCTTATGGGGACGGGCTTGGTACCCGTACGCTCTTGATATGGAGGTCAGAGTTCGAGTCCTAGGGACTAGACATAGACAAAAGGGGGGACGTTCGCTCCTTAATGAATGATGGATATCTGTACTCTTGTCACAAAAGGGTCGATGGTTTCGTTGGAATGTTATTTATTAAGATAGATACCTATTCCTTATTGGTTGTGATTCAAATATGGTTATTTTTAGAGTAGCTTAACTTGAAGAAAAAACTCGAATTCTCATCACTCTTTATCAAGAGCTTATGAGTATGTAGTGGTAGCACTTAGATAATTATCCTTATTATTATATCATCATTATGATTATTTGTAAAAAATATATATATATAAAAAAAAAAAGAAACTTTGTCCGCATAAAATTACATGGTGATATTGTATAGATGTACTTTCATATATGTATTAGATTAGTACTAAGGAATATTTTAATGCTTAATTTACTTCGATTTGATGGTTATTCATGAAACGCTACGTTATATCATGAATGTCAAAAATAATGATTTTGCTCCTTTTTTTCTTCTCTCTCATGCACATCTTTGATGGTGTAAAATATTCTTCAATTATATGTGAAAGGATCAGGATAAATCAACTTGATAAACTTAAATAGAACAAAAAGAGCCTTAGTTAGATGGCTTTATCAGGGTGATCAACTAACTTAATGTGAATTTGACTTTAATAACTCGAAATTGATTGTTGGCTAGAGATAGAAATGGAAAATTATTGCCCATCCGAGCATATAATTTCCTTGTAACATGGTACGTTGTGAGTTACACATACAAATTAGTAACATGAAAACTAAAACTAGAAACAAGCAAAGAATGACATTCTTATTTCGCACATCCTTGCGCAAGGAGAAATATATGTACAATTCCAACAATACCCTCTAACTCGCCCACGCGCCAAGGTGGGGCGGGAGCTTCCATTCCTTTCCCTTCCTATCTCCCCTACTTGCCTACCCTTCCACTCTAATAACCATTTTTTCTCAATGGTTAATTTGGTGAGATGAAAATTCTCTAATACATATGGATGATGCTTTATGGTGTGATCCGTTGACCTTACCTCTTAAATTAACTAATTTGAAAAGAAAAAAAAAATGTAATTGTCTTTTTATTTGTGGGTTCTAATCGTTGAGCCCACATTCACGTCCATGTTAGCGGATGACATTATAAAAGTACGTACCACCCACTGGTGTGTTGAACTGAGATCGTGCTATATGAGAATAAAAAGGTACTTGCTAGTATCAAATTAGATCGTATAATTGGACAAATGTGGATTTATGAAGACCAAAACGATCAATCTATAAAACAGTTGGTGTCAAGTGCAAATTGTCTTCTGAATCTATGGACTGACCGACCTAAAATCCCATGATATAGTGGGTTGGACCAATTAAACCAGCTATGTTTCGTTTTCTTTTCGTCTTTTTCAAAAAAATTTAATTCATTGTTCAATTAGAATTTTCTTCGATTGGCTATTTTCTTGAATGGTAGATGATGTATAGATGTTTATGAATGAATACATTCATTCACATTTTTTTATTTTTAATTAATAAGAAAATACTATATACACTAGACAACAGTCTATATATAATATATAATTGAAAAGCCTTATTCGTTTCTTATTGATATGTTTGTCAGAACTATTGAAGTATGCCACTTTGTGGATAAGCGTTATTCTAAACATTTGCATCTCATCATGTACTGCTCTACTCTCTGGTTTACCATCGAATAAAATCCCATTGCAAAGAAAGAATGCACACAGAAAGAGAAAAAATAAATTTCGAGGTAGAAGGAAAGAATGGCGGCTTGAGAGAACCGCAGAACTGAAAATTACAAATAAATTTGAAATTTACCCTCCGATATCTTAGAAGAGGTGATTATACAAACTGATAACTCAAGAAGAAAGAAACCACTTTTCACTTCAAACGATTTTCCAACCACTGTAAATGCCTCTTGTGGAGAAATTTCAGCAAGCAATAAATTATGAAAGAAAAATGGTTTACCACATATTATGGAATAATAATCTTAAAAATACATAATCCAGTTTACATACGAATCAAGTTTAATATTTTAGCATGCTAACGCCATTCAAGCAGCAAGAAACCCATTTCACTATAAAGCCAAGCCACACGGAAGGTCATGGTTACGATTATATTGTTTCATCAGCAAAATGTTGACAAAATCTATAAAAAAAAATTCAGCTTATGTACAAAGCAACTCGCCCATTAACAGTATATAAAGTTATCAGAAAGAAATGAGTAGAAATTGGTTGAAACATCTGTCCCTTTTTCCCTTGCTTCAATACCATGTAAATAAAACGATACTATCTTTAGTATATAGGAACAGGAAGGCATTGATTAATTGTACTTCTAGCCAAGAAGGACTCCAAACTGAAATGTATAGGAAACGCAGGTGCAAAATTCATCATTTAATAGGTAATTACCAATCATAGCATAGCAAAATGCTTAATTCAACAGCTAAATCAAAAATATTATCCCCCAAATGCAGCAACAATCATTCTTAAGTGCAAGAAACACATCAAAAGCAAGCAGTAGTTAGTGACAGCTAGTTCTAGAAAGAAAACCCACCAGCATCACATGAATTGCATCTTAAAAACTGGCCATCGAAGAAAAGAACAGCATCATTTTCCTTGTAATCCTCGCTGATGCCCTCAAATGTCACCTTAAGTTTGCCAGGCTGATTGTTTTTGCCGCTGGTACTCGTCAATTGAAGCTGGCTTAAATTCATTTGGAAATGACATAATTTAGAAAGAAACAATTATTCAATCCAATTCAGAGCTCAGGAAAGGAGAAATAGCAAGTAGAAAAGATGCACATGCTAAAACAGAGAGGAGACTAATTTCTCCATAAAGAATTTGGAGACTAATTTCACAAGGAAATGTGTTTGCCACTAAATTTCTTCTAATTGAAATTAAATTCCAGTTCCATTGTTTCCAAATTTTGTTCTCTACTGAAACTTGAAATCCTTTGGGTTTTCGGCTGGAATTGCATCGCCCCAATTAACGAAAGTATGGAAAAAAGCAAACAAAAACTAAATGGAAGAAACAATGAAGAAAATTGAACATATCTGTAGAGATTTAGGCAAAAATGCTAGGATTTGTCGCTGGTGGAAAGAGGTGGCGGCAGCGACCTCAGTGGCGAAGACGAAAGAAATCGCGCCGGCCGTTGTTAAAATTGCAGCAATGTAGGGATCCTTCCGCGCCGTTGAAGTTGTAGCAACCGACATGAGGTAGTGGCGGCAATTGATCAGGAAAAATTGGTAGAGGCCGATGGGTTTTGTGATAGAAGTGGAAGAGGGTGAGAGCGTCTCCGTGCCAACAATGTCGACCGTGTATATTTGACAAAGAATATTGATATTATATTTAACATTGTATGTTATTACTAGGTATTTTGAAAAAAGAAAGAAAGAGAAAGAGAAATTTATTAATTGGAAAAATTAATACTTGAATGGACAATGTGATGAGCTCTATGCACGTTTTTACTAATTGTCCTATTATCTTATGACTACCACTGGGAGGTGTGGTTGATTAGCTTGTATTCCTCTGAGAGAGTTTTATGTGGAATATGAATATCGCTAGAAGAGAATGAGGCATGAGTTGCTTTAGCTTGTATTCCCGATATAGAGACTTTTATTAGAAACTAGTGGAGGCTACGTGCGCTGCACGTGTAACATTCATAATATAGATAAATAATAAATTTCAATTTAAGAAATTGAAAACCATCAAAGGATCTTCTTCATGAGTTTAGTCCACAAGTATCAGCACAATACCAGAAGAGGGTTCTTCTACTGCACTAACTTCACGGCTAAAATGAGCTTCACTGGAACGCTCACTCTGCTCCGCCTTGTTGATATCTAAACCCGCCAAAAATAACAATTTCTTATTGGAATTGAATTCTTAAACTATCATTTTAGAGAATGGATAAACCAATTCAGATTAAATGTAATGTAATAACCTAATCTCATATCATGACGGCTTCTAACATCGGAAGAAAAGCATTATTGTTTATATATGATTCTTTGATATTTACGGCTTGAGGATTTATTGGGTGTGAAACCTTCTAACAACCAAGAGAGAAACCTGTTGAACGATCTTGACTGAAAAATTTCCTT
>CAVNYN010270268.1:0-17069 GCA_963692815.1 Nyctanthes arbor-tristis
CTTTACTCTAAGCACCTGTGTTCCAGCAATGATCAAAACTGAAATCCTGTTGCTGTATATTACAGGGGGTGGCTTCAAAAATGTTCTTGTAATTGGGGCAGATGCTCTTTCTCGCTACGTGGATTGGACAGATAGAGGATCTTGCATTCTCTTTGGTGATGCTGCTGGCGCCATTTTGGTCCAGGTACTGGGTGGTATTTTTGACTGCCATCTGTTATTCTTTGTTTTCCCAGTGCACTCGTACTCATACATGTGGAGTCAGTTCAATTTTATGCATTCTGGGAGTTGATCCTTTCTTGCTTTTTCCATAATGTCCTTGTTTTTTTATTATACAGTTTGTTGAAATCTACTTGGAACTTGATTTCTTCAAAGGCACACTTGGAAATATCCGCATGCATAAACCTTCACAAGTCATTCTTCCTGATGTTTGGTGGAGATGCACTACTTCTCTGTCACTCTGGATTCTGATGGATCCAAAATTGTGAATATTGGGAAAGCAATGGGTGAATTTCAGAAAAGTGCAACATGTATGAATAATTCAAAGAAATTTCTGTAAACTTGAGCGTACATGTCGAACTTGATCATGCTTGTAAATAGTTCAATAGCGTATGCAGGCATTAGCATCAATTTCGGCTGATGCAAGAAGAGATCTCAAATAGACTGATACTGAAACTTAAATAAGCCTTCCACCCACCATTCAAATGAACTGCTTTCTTTGCATTAATATGTCCATAATATGTAGTTTGAAATCAAGTTATTGAGTGACGATGAACAAATGAGTATAAATATAGCTCCATTATGCCCTGGCTTCTCCCTAGTACCCAAAAACAACGGATTTGTCCCTTCTTTCACTTTTAAGCTTCAGAAGTTATTTGGCATTTTTGATTGTCATATCTGGTTTATATGCCATTATGGGAACCAGATGCTTATTTCTTGTCTAAACTCATGTAAGTTTGCATCTTTAGATGTTTTTAAAACTTATATATAGCATCTGTATTACTGCATCTGAGTGAACTATGCTCAAGTGTAAACAACCTTGGGACTGTATTTCTGTCTAGTTTGACACTGGTGCACCTGCTTATTACCTCCAAAATTGAGCATCATTTTGGTGAGGGAAAGGATCTCCGTCTTTGTGTTTGTAATATAAGCTATAGTGACTTTGCATTTCTACCTTATTTTTCATAAATAATCTCCTTGTTTCTAAGTGATATCAGGAGGATAATGTTCAATTTGCCAAAAAGTGATTTGATTTCTTCTGTCAATATGCAGGCATGTGACAGCGAGGAGGATGGTTTATTTGCATTTGACTTGCACAGCGATGGTGATGGACAAAGGTAGTTAGCACAGCTATGATTTACCTGGAATGTATTTTTGTCTATGTGAGCAGCAAGCAGTAATAGCTTTTTGCAGGCACCTAAACGCCAGCATCAAGGAAAATGAAATAGATCATGTGGTGGGTACAAATGGTTCAGCTGTAGGATTTCCCCCCAAAAATTCCTCCTACTCATGCATCCAAATGAATGGTAAAGAGGTTTTCCGCTTTGCTGTCCGTGTTGTGCCGCAGTCTGTTGAATATGCTTTAGAAAAGGCAGGTCTGACTGGGTCCAACATAGATTGGTTGCTCCTCCATCAGGTATGGCCAGATAACCAATACCATGAGATGCTGTGTTACGTAAATGTGAAATGCAATTCGTCTTTACTGTGTAGTTGAAGAATTAAGGGATCGTTCTTCGCATCTATCTAGTGGAGGGAGAACCCCCCCCCCCCTCTTTTGAAATGTATGGTGGAATGAGAGATTATGAGGAAATGTGGAAAATAATTATTTATAGAGGATATGTATGTTTCATTGGCCAACCATTTTTTGTGGGGTGGGGGTGGGGGAGGCTAGAACAAAGAAGCTATAAATACATAAATTTGTCCCTACTCTTAACTTCTTGAAAGTTAGTCTTATATTAGGCAGGTCAATTCAGTATTAAAGTGAACTCCCAAGTTCCAGTTCGACAACCACCCATATATGCAATCTGTGCATGTGTGAGAAATTTTAGGAAAGAAATAAATCTGGTGTGCATGTGATTACTGTTATTAAAGACGTAATTTATAAGATAAACGTGTCCTTTTATCAACAACATAAGCTTTGAGAATGGTGTCTGTGCTTCCGTTTAATATTTGGAACTATGTTTATGGACTCAAGATTATGCATTCCCATTCATAGGTGGTAGACTGGTAGATTAGTATAGTGATCAATCACTGTTTCTTAATAAGGTGATTATCACGTGAATACAGGCAAACCAGAGGATTATAGATGCTGTAGCAACGCGTTTAGAGGTCCCATCAGAACGTGTCATATCAAATTTGGCGAACTATGGCAATACGAGCGCAGCATCCATCCCGTTGGCATTGGACGAAGCAGTACGCAGTGGAAAGGTTCAGGCAGGTGATACAATTGCAACTGCCGGATTTGGAGCCGGGCTTACATGGGGCTCTGCTATCATTAGATGGGGATGAGACTTTGCTCGATTAACCACCCGATCCCATTCCGCAAATTTTAATTCAATTTTCTTTTCTGTATGCGGTTAGTGAAGAAATGCATTGGCATAATCTTTTTCAGCTCTCTTTTCTTTACCTAGGCTTGTTGCTATTGAAATTCTGCAACATGAATAAATTATATATTTTTTTTCTTTTTTATTTTCACTGTCCAATTTTGTCACCTTTAACTTCTGTAATCTTCTTTTCTTGAATATACATTTTGTATTGAATCATTGTTAACTTGGGAGTGTATTATTAGATGGTACTTTGTCCTTAATCAAAGGTGCGGCAGTCGAGAGATGTTGAAAGGATAATACGATGTTTCGGCGAAACGGAAGAGGAACGGAATGGAGGAAAAAGTTGAATTTGTTTGGAAGGCAAGCATTTTTTCCCCTCTTCATACATGCATTTCTCCCCGTTGCAATCGATGGTCATGTGTAAAACCTTTTAAGCCTCAATTTTATTTATTCATTTATGTATCTATCTATCTTGAGGAAACATGCTTCACTTTTATATATTAATATTATTATTATAAAATAATGCTATTTATTTATATTACAGTTGTCATTTTCTTATTGGTTTTTAAATAAATTAATACTTCCATATATTTATACATCTCCACTTATTTCCCAACGTAGTGTTGCCAATTAGACTTGATACCAGGCTTCAATCGAGATAAATAACACTACTCATTATTATACTACAATAATAAAGTTCTATATACACTAATGGACATCCTTAGGAAGATTTTTTTTCACTATATTAACTGATGAGTTTTTATGAGGAATCAATATTGTCTAAAAAGGCCGCAAATGCAATCTCTATACATAATTTTCTTTCATTAAGTCATTCAAACCGTTCCTTTCGAATGTGACCCATTGCTTCCGTTAAAAGTGTTGATATGGACAATATGTTCATGTAAAAATTTTCAATCATTCTAATCTTACCGCAGATTTTACTTTGATCCACAACCCAAAGAACCCGTGGGGTCCGGCCTCTAATAATGCTAAACTGCCCCAATTAATTTGGTTCGTGGGTTAAATATGAGTCAGATAACCCCAATGTATAACGTGAGGACAGTATGGGAACAAAAATGACCCGTTCCACCATTATAATTGCGGATACGAGATTTGAAAATATGAATAAAGTTGGAATTCGAACTCGTGTAGTACAATGGAATTATTATAGACTTATATATTACTAAACCCCAATATCCTTTTTAGATTTTTTATTTTTTATTTTTTTATCTTTTCTTAACTAAATATTGTATATATGAATAATACAATATATAAAAATAATAATAAAAATAAATTAGTCAATGATGGGTTTAAAAAGTGAGTCGTCTTGTTCTAAAACCCGCCCCTGCTTCCAGCACCACAATTTCGCAATTCAAGGGGCGGGTCTGGATTGCCTAAAGACTTGTGGGGCAAGTCTGGGGCATGGCTGACGTCCTAAACTTGCCCCAGAAGTGATATTCTACCCTATTATTTTTAATGTAGATAAACTTTCAGTGATCTATCGCCATATAAGAGTCTGGAGGTATAACTCTCACCACACATCTGCAGAAAATCATTTTTACACATTTACATTCAAGAGTCGGCAAACCATTATTATACAAGCACGGCCGAGATACGAATGCTATTATTATTATTATTATCTAGATTACCACAATTGCCTTCAATAGTCCAGTAGTTATTTCACGCATCTATTCCCTTTGACATTGATGTAAATACATGATGATGGAGATAATAATTAAAAAAATAGTCAAAAAATGCAACACCTTTGCGTTCAACTGGTGGATTGCTCTCAAATTGACAGAGTAACCATTAGAACAACCCAAGAAACAAAATCAGGAAGGGAAAAAATAGAAAAAATAAAAAATTGAATATCTCAATATTAGCAACAAAAGCAAAAGAACAACTAAAACTATTGACAAGCATCAATGTCTCCTTGGGGGGTTTGGGTGGGGGGGTGACGAGATCAAACCGTTTCCACAGTTTCATCTAATACTGCAAAATCAATACCAAAACACAAATATTTAACTAGTAACACTTAGCAATCTGCATGACTGCCCGCTTCGGCTAGTTTCAGACTCATTATTTTGTCATATAATATCCAATATCCACATGACCATGATGACCAGTGATTCACTCGACTTGAAGAAGAGTTTCAGTCAAAATAGAAAGACATGCCAGTATTGTAAACTTGAAATTAAAATAGGAATTCAAACAATAATGAAATGGTCAAACTCATACTAGATATACTTTCCCTGTCTTGCGTTCAGGATATCTTCAGAGATTTCATGTGACATCAATCCTCAAGGAAAGTGGGGCAGACAGAGAAAAAGAGAACTACGAAAATGGCTAATGGTTTCTTCTTAGTTGTCAATCCATAAAATCACCATTTAGTTCTTTTGCTTCTTAATAGAGGATTTTGGAAATCTGCAATGAAGTTCTCCCAATCACATTAATTGCCACACGTCTCTATTTTTCTGTCTTACAGCTCCAAAAAGATTTGTAAGAAAAATAAATCAAAGCTGTTTCTGTATGAGGGAAAAGCAAATGGTGCATAACCCAATAGTTCCCAGATTCAATCATAAAGCGACTCATCATTGATCAGTTTCCAGTAAACTCAGCTTCGACAATTATCAGATTGACAAACATTATCGACGTGTACTTGAACGTAAAAAAATTTGTTGGAAGTTTGAGTTGATTATCTTACCATATGGAGCAAATTTAACATGGCACAACGTCATATGGAGAAAATTACTTGTATGTGCCATATGGAGCAAATTTAACATGGCACAACTTCATGCTTTATTATAACAACTATAACCACCTTTTACCTTCTGACTAAAACCACAAGAAAAATATATCAATCTTTTCTCGAGAAATAGTTCTGCTTTCCCCGTTAAATTTCTGCTTGTGGATTTCTTATTGCATACAAGGAAAAAGTCCTTTCGCTGTGTAGATTGCACAACAAACCACATTACAAGTATCAATGGCTCTAGTTTACAGAAAGAAGCTTCATCGAAGGCTTTAGATTTCAATTTGAAAAGATGGAATTAATCTAATCTTATTCCACCAATGTCATTCCTGAATGCCATTCTATTTGTCAGCTAAATCAGAACTTGCGACCTATACATTTGAATACCAGACAGCCACTTCTTAGTTATAGACAAACGATAAATTAGCAGATTTACAACTGGCAGTTGTTAATTCAAAATTAATAGAGACTGTCTTATTATAAGGGGGGTGTATATGAGTGTTAGTGCACCAAACTTAATTGTAAAGTTTATGTCATCAAGCGTCGAGTTCATTTAGAAGTTGGAATCCAATGAGAAGACTAAGAGTTCTATTCTAAGAAGTAATTATGTCAATTTAGATCGAATGATAAGTTTCAAAATATCAAATAGGCGCATTTTCAATCAACTTTCAAGCATCAAAATAGAAGAAAAGAATGAACATAAGAAACTAAAGAATGAACACAAGAAACTTACACTTGAACTGCCCTTTACACAATCTTCAGCATTGACTGTCAGCTCGGGCTTTTCATCGTCCATTCTATCCCCAAAAATGAAATAAGTCTAACAGATGGAAAATATAACGAGAGCAGAGATTTTATCAGAGATTATAAACATACTTGAATGATCTAGAACATGCAAACTGAAAGAAAGTAGCTGAAATTGGATGAAAAGAAGGCTTCTGGAATATCATTTATAAAAATAAATTTCTTAATAAAAACATAATTACAGCCAATATATGAAAACCTTGTATTCTATTAGAAATAGCCTTGTACGTACAAATAAGTGAGTTAATTGGTACATAGCTACTCTCTCTCTCTCTCTCTCTCTCTAGAAAGTGAAAAAAATTCACTCTAGGGGTTGCATTTTGCTGTTTTCTACCTTGTATCAGTTTTAGTTTGCACTGTTAACATTCCCGCTTTACCTTTCACACATTTTCGGTGAAACTATTGCCGCTCCAAATATAGGAGACAATCCGGAGCTTGGGGAAGCAAGTATTACCGAAGATCCCACCAGTTAATAAGAAATTTATGCGTGTAAAGGGTAGAAAAGTTACAGAGAGTGGAATGAGAGGGCCAACTAACACAAGTTGTCTAACATAAACATCCTTTGGATGCCCATCCTGCCTGTCTACTTAAATTGAATATTCTAGTGTCACAAATGACAGGCCTCTGTCTACTTCATTCCAGCAATTAATTAGGTAAGTTGATATCATGTACGATGATCTGATTGAAAAGACACTTTTTTTTTTTTTGGTTGCATAATTTGGGGCTGACAAGTGAAAGAGATATTGATTAAAACTTCAACCCTACAAATTTGGACAGGAAGAAAGCTGAGATGAGAAGTTTGACAAGTTTTCCAGGAATTTTGTCCGGGGAAAGAGCCTGGAGAGCTGAAGAAGACACCAGACAGGGGGCGGGAGGTAGATAATCAATCAACATGTCTAGTTTTAACAGGATATAGGTATAGCAATATAAATTTGATCAGAAAAAATTACCTTCAAGTCTACCAGCCAAATCAATTTACAGGTGTCTTCTGAAGAAGCATTAGTCTGTAGATAAAAAAAATATGTACTTAAAATCATATGACATTTGTTCATTTTATGCAAAAAAATATTGCCGATAAATCATACCCTTTGAAATTTCACGGGCTATTAACTCTGCTATACTAGCACCAGCCTGCAATTAAAAGAGGTCTGAGCCATAAAGTACAAAAATATCCACCAGAAAGCTAATGCTAACAACCACCTAGATAAATAAACAAGAAGCACCTTCTCTCCCTCCATTTTTTAAACTCAAACATCTAGCTTCTTACTAAAAGTAAGTCAGGACTAGAGCTTTACTATTCTGGCACCAAGGAACAAGAATGTGTGGTCACACAAGGTACCCCCCCCCAAGTAGCTTAAGTGATGCAACTAACCCAGCAAGCACCACATATGCCCTCCCCAGCAACAGAAGGGTCAATAATTATGACATTGGATGGGACATTGCAACAATCAACCACAAGTTAGGCTATACCTATATATCCGCGTTGAAGACCAAGTAGGCAGTGCTGTATTTGGCCAACAACTCAAATGCATTGTGGTTAGCGAAATCCTCAAACTGCAATATTAGTTACAAGTGCTCAGAAATTAAAACTAAGTCTGCTAAAGCGCACTAGTAGTAGCAAGCAATTTGAGTGCAGTTCCACCAAATATTATTTTGATAATTAAAAATCAAGATGAAAACAGGTTTCTGAAGTGGAATTCAGCAAAGCAATCATTATCCATTGCCTAGCGTTAATGCTTACCGCAGAAGGCTTGACACCCCCTAGTGCGGTGTATAAAGCCAATCTTCCAACTGGTATTCCCATCCCCTGCAAAATCATAAAAGATTTGATCAATCTAATTTGCAACTTTATGAATGAAAAAAGGGGGAAAAAAGACTAAGTAACCAAAGAGTCAACTGACAGCCAAGATCACCGAGTCCCAAAATTCGCTCCCCGTCAGTCACAACAATAACTTGAATCATCCTCTCTGGCCAATTTTCCAATACCTCAAGAATCTTTCCCCTGCACATTTAAGGATATCTAGTGTCACTTGAATAAATTTAGGCGTAGACTTACAAATGTAACTTGAAAGTATATCGTTCTTCTCTTTTTAGCTTATAGATAGACCATGAGGACATTTAAGGATGCTTCCATATTTTTGGCAAGCCTCACCAACTGTTGGAGTGTAGACAACTGGGAGGAGCTCCTCCACATTATCAATGAGAAGCTTGTAAAACAGCCTCTCATTTCATTCCTGCAAACCCCAATCATAAAAATTAGCTCTTCAGTTGGTCAAATTAATGGACATGGAGAGGATGACTAACCCATACGAAATAAATCAGTTGAATAACCAACTTGACCCAAAATTTAAGTTCAGCAATCTCATGTATTCAACCCAAAATCAACCATTTGAGTTTCTCAATCCAATGCAAACCAACAAACGAGCAAAACCATTGCATACTAAGCAAATATTTGAACAAAAATGGGATTATCTAGGAAAAAGGAAAGGCATGCATAAAAGGCACCTCAAGTTCCATCTTAGCCGTGCAGAGAAACGTGATACTAGTGGAGATTATGCATAAGTTTTTCTTTTCCCTGATGCATCAAAACGAACAAGATTAGCTAAATTTAAAAAAATAAAAATAAATAGAAGAAGAAGAAGAAGAAGAAGAAGAAGAAGAAAGTGACATTACCTGCATTCATGTAATTTACATCTAGTTACCTGAAGTACTTGGGATATAACAGCTGGAGTGAGAAGACTACGCTAGTAATGTGCATCTCTCTCTTTCTGTGAATGCAAGGCCCTTGTTGTGATGTGGATCTCTCAGCAAATTATACCCACTGTTATTCAAAACTGAGTAAAAAAAACATAAATCAACTTGGGAGCAATGAATCACAGAGAGAGATATCTGTGCATTAAATCAATTTAAATCTTGATCATGGTATGCTTGTTCCCAGAGAGAGATTTCTGTGCATCAATCAGTTTAAATTAGGCTCAAAATACTTGATCATGGTATACAGAGATCATGTATGAGAAAGAAATTAAGAGAAACATATAGATCTATCTTAGATGGACAATAGCATGGAAACCAAAGGACTTGAACAAAATTTGAACAAGCATATCAAGATTTACTTAAACTCATGACCATAAAAATCAGATCACTTACAGTAAATCAGTAATAACGAAGTTAAAGCCTAAGTTTATATTTTTACTGTTTTTTGTCCAATACTACAAATAATTTAAGAAACAAATTGAAAAAGTAGCAGCACAAACACACCAAACAGACGAACCAGGAAAAATATTACACCAAACACTAATTAACTAGGCCATTCAACTAATTTTCTACAAAGAAGTGCTAAAAGTTCTTGCCTTTCTACAAAAAACCCAGAATACAAAAATCGAAAGAGAATCAAGTGGGAACAGCAGTAGAGTGTTGTACCTAGCAATGGAGATATTCCAAGGAGTAACCAGCTGATACTGTAGGCATCCTCAAGACCCCACCCACCGTCGACCTTGGGGCTGTACAAGAATTCACAAGTTAGGGAGAAAAGCTGATTGCTGCACAGAGGCATTGTCAATAGGGGCCAGATACAGGGGAGAGGGGTGCTCGCTTGTACTGGGATTCACAATTTAGGGAGAAAATCTGGTTGCATGCACAGAGGATGCCACCACCACTTTGTAAATGGCAAAGGGTAATTCGGCCCATTCATGGTAAAAGGTTTGCTATATTCCTAATTTCATACATTAACTGTCTTACTCCTAATCTGCAAGTCAAAGTGCTATAAACTAGCAAAATGCCCTTTAATCAAATATAAACCAATAGGAGCTGAAAGTACCCTTTTCTACTTTTCTTTTTTCGAATTCTGGGGGTATGACATTGTAGTGAATTGCTATACTTCTTGTAAGTATCCAGATCGGAGGTCGTCTGGAAACGGGTCGAGTCCTTAACAACAGACAGATCGAAGATGGATGGCTTTCTGGTTGTTGTAATATGTTTATTTTATATTTGCAAGTATACAAAGTAAATAACTAGTCTACCAAGGATAATCGAGTAGGCTTTAGTAGAGAAGTTATGGCAACAAAAGGCTAACTTCATATTCATTTTTGTATAACAAGTCTGACATTTGAACCAACAGTTATGAATAGATTTCCAGGTTCAACAAAGGTTAAACCAACACATTCTGAACCCAAAATGTATTTACAAGAATTGTAAAGAACAAAGGAAAAAGGAAAGCAAATAAAAAGAGAACAAGAATCTCAGTCGGCTCATCACCTGTCCAAAACCTCAGGCCAAGTGGCAAAGATGTGGCATGATTGTAGAAGATATCACAAATAATACAGCAGGTCGAGTGCAGCAGAGGGTTGATGGTTAAGAATCCATACTTGTGGAAATCACATATTTTCAAGGATTGTATTAAACTTTCTTTCAACAGGTCAATCGTCTGATGCTGTTGAAAGAAGCAAATAGCTCTCAGTTTGTCTTGGCAGCAGGGTTAGCCACTTCAGGTTTCCCAAAGACATTCCAAAATCTCAGTGCTTCATCTCCAGCTGCTGTTGCATTTAACCACAAACAAGATAAGCATCTGAACTGAAGAGTTAAAAGATGGCTCTTCCGATCTCAGTAGTTTAGTGCTCTTCAAATAACTACAACTCAGTACCTGAACCATAAAGAGAACTCTTTAGGTGTCCCAAATAGCTACAACCCCAGCTCAATCATCTTATGCGGTTCCACTGGGCAAATGGCTCTGGATTTGTCTTGCCTGCAGGCTTAGCCACTTCAAGTATCCCAAAGGCACACCAAAATCTCAGGCTTTCATCTCCAGCAGCTGTTGCGACTGTAAATCCATCTGGGCTCTGCATTTAACCCCAAACAAGATAAGCATCAGAATTGAAGAGTTAAAAAGGTACTTTAGTGCTCTTCAATCAGTACCTGAACCATGATGAGAACTTTTGATGTATGACTAGTAAGCTCTGCTAGTTTGACCGCAGAAGGATATTTCCAAAGAGTGAGTTGATTCTGAGTGAAACCATGAGTGCTCAGCAATTCACGCTCATTTTTGTTCCACAACAACCCGCAGACCTGAAAGCCTGTGTCGACTGAGTTCAAGCATGCACCAGTATGCGTGTTCCAAAATTTAATACAACAGTCACCTCCACTGGCCAGTAAATTGCCCTGAAAGGGACACCACGCAAGAGCTTTTACAGCACCACTGTGGTCCTCAAGCCTGTGAAGCCACTGCCTTGAAGCATTAGACGAAGCCATGGATCTGTCCCATATGGATCTATCGTTTCCACCACTAGCTAATTGCCGCCCAGAGGGTGACCATTTAAGCCCACAAAGTTTTTGATGATGTCCTCTGTAAGTTTCAACAATGTGTTTCCTCACTCTAATATCATTGTTAGTGATTTGAGAATCCATGCCTCCTGTAGTCAATATATGATTATTCCAGTGCAAAGCACCAACCCTTGAACGATGGCCACCTCTGAAAGTTCGCAGCTGTAGGAAAAGTATAAAACAAAATGCGAATTTTATATACTCAGAGCTAATATAAATTGTAAAGTATACATCTGCAACTTGTTTGGACACAATAGTCATCGGTCCGATATCAAACGGAATATAGTATATCCAACTACATATATAGATTTGAATCTAGTCCAATCTTTTAAAACTTATAAGAATATTAGAGCATACGAACCAGTCTATCGACAGTTAAATCCCATAGCTGAACTTCCAAGTTGTTCAGGCCAACAGCAATGTGTCGTCCATCTGGAGCCCATTTGACACTGCTAATAAGGCCATTTTCTTCGTAAATTGTGGTGAGTTCTGAATAATGAGCTTCATCAGAGGATCCCACAGGTACACAGTTTCAAATAGCAACGGATAGAACATTGCTGCTACTCCAATCTAACAAGTTTAGACAGTAATCATCCACAATACCCGGGATATACAAGGCATTTTCGGAAGTCTGCAGAAATATATAAGTTGAGTAAAGATTCTTTATTTTCAAAATACGATCATGTAAAAATATTAATAGAAACACCAACCTGGGGAAAGTACCGACGGGGTTCTGAGGGTTTGGCGTGGTTAGCAGCAGATTCAAACTCATAAGGCATCTGTCTAGGGGTAAGATCGGAAGAGCGTCGTGTAGGTAAGAATCCTTGTCCTATTCATATTGAAGGCCTCAGCTAGCAGCTTCCAGTAAACCTCTCTTGTCGAAGATATACCCGCGGGATTTTCCTTATCATTGCTATTGCTGGCTTTTGTGAGCACTGTAATTGGCGTAGTCAAAATCCTTTGCTGATCGATTAGGGATGACCCCATCCAACTGTTTCAAGAATTGAAAATAAATAAGAAATCCCAATACTGATATGTGTTGGGAAAATGTACGCACTAACACAATAAAAATCTTAATTTAAACAAGAATACTTTACGAATCACTAACATTTTCCCGTGAATTTCGACGGAACCGTTGCCGAAGGGGAAATCTGGATTGGCTATTGTTTGACGTCGCAGATGAACTAAAAAACAGGCTGTTCCCATAATGTTAGCAACAAAATAACAACAAAAAAATCCATATAGGTAGAATCTGAACTTAAATAAACACAATTATAAGAAAACAGAAGACGAACGAAGAATTGAGATACAGAATTTCCCTGCAAAAAGTAAAAGAAACAAGAAATAATATCTGAAAAACAAAAAACCAGAATCTGTGGTATTAGATCAACTAGACAATCAAGAAACTGTGACGATTATTTAAAGAAGAGAGCGAAGCAGTTCGACTTGAGGGCGGGCAAGTATTGATTCGATTTCATTTACCAAGAGCGGGTAAATTAGGGATGCAACGGCTATTTTATACTCTGCCGTTGGACGAATTTAGGTATTTGAAATTTCATAGAAATGGTGTGGATTACCGAGTTTCGATCTAATCATGGCACTATATGGTGTTATACAGACACGCCACATGGAAAACATGTAGTTTTATATTATTTTTGGTGGATTACCGGCTATATAATGATGGGGTTATAATCTACCGTCAAATGTCAAATGCTCGTGTACATATTTGACATGCCATGTCATAGAAGTGTCTGATAATATAATATCACTAAACATATAATGGTAGATCTTCTCATGTATATTTTACTTTTTCATAAAAAAACATGCGTATATATTTTTAGGGGAAATTAGGCGAGTACTTTACAGTATTGATTCTGTTAACATACCAATATAGTTATAAAACATCATAAACCACCAGCAATTTTTTGTATTTTATAACTATATTGATATATTAACATAACTAATGATTGGTTTCTTAGAAATTTTAGAAATCAGGCCCCGTTCTTGTTTTCTCAAGTAATTGCATTTTTACCTTGATTTTGAATTTATTGTAAATATATGCATATCATTATGCACTTTTACACACACACATTGTATTTTGGAGATGCTCTTATCATACTTGTTCACACTTCTGTTCAGTGTCATCGATCTATATGAATTGCTTGATTAATGATATGGCGGTCTCTTCCTTATATATCTTTGTTAAGAGGAAAGTCCTAAAGGCAAAACCCTTTACCTTTGTCAGAGGCCTCTTCCTTATATATCTATCATATGGCTTGTTTGCGACAGTTTAAATGGTTGCAACATGCACAATGCAGAAGATGTTGTCATATTACATGTTAGAAAGGGACATTAGACCGAATTTGTATGACCTTGTTTTATTACAAAAGTTTAATTTCTTTTGCCTCTAAAGATATAACACCTCAAATTTAAAAGTATTATTTTATAATTTTACAGAACAAGTGAACATTTAATAGAATTGAAATTTAAATTATATTTCAAAATTCTTCTATTAACAGTTCAGAATTTTAAACGTTATTAACCATTCAAAAATAGTTTGTATGAGATAATGTGATTTTATTATTAAAGAAAAAGAATTCAAAATACGTTAGCATGCATAAGTCGTTAAATTTAAAATACTATAAGTTTTAATTAGTGGTTTTATTAATCTCAAAAGTGTTATAATCAAATATTTTATTATAGGTTCATTAGCTACTAAGAATTCATTAAATGAATATTGTTTGACATATTAAGTATTAATTCGAAAAGTGAGTCGGGAACAGAAAAGAAAAGAAAACAAAACAAAAAAATCAATAAATAATAAGAATTTGAGTGCAAAGTGAAGGTGGCAACTGGAAACACTGCCATAACTTAAAAAAAGAAAAAAAGAAAATGTGTTTCCATAAATTTTTTAAAAAAATAACGCACAAAAACCAAAAGAAAGAAAAAAAGGAGCTGCGTTTTCATAAAAATGGGGCCGACCCTTAGGTTGCGTTCTGTTTGTAATTCATTTTCTGTTTTTATTTTAAAAAATGTTTTCTATTTTCTGTATTCATTTCTTGTTTTCAAATTTTTTAAAAATGCGTTTGGTTTGTTATTTTTGAAAACTATTTTTGAAAATAGAAAATTAGAAATCATGTTCTGTTTGAAATTTTCTACAAAACTATTTTTGATATTATATGGATATCTTCTACAAAACTATTTTTGACATTATAAATCCATACGTAGCCAAATAGAGACTAGATTATAAAAAATGCATTAACTATCAAATTATGGACACACACACACACACACATATATCAATAAAATTTTGTTTGAGCAAAGGCGAAAGATAGAAAAACCACATAAACATAATAGGTAACAAAACAAGTTGTATCCCAAAGTACGTAAATGAGCATAACCCAAAGAATAAAAAAATAGTGAAGTCATCATGTCCTTCTCGAGTAATCATTCCACATTTGGGTTGCAATCTCATCCCGCACTCCTCCCATTTGAGCTGTTTGACAAGAATCGAACTGTATAGGCTCACGAGCTTCACTTGACTCGGGCATATCTTCACAAATCATATTTTCAACCGAATATTGTGCAAACAACTTGTCTAGTGCGTGCTCTTGGCGAATGAAGTTGTGGATCGTGCAACAAGCAGTAGGGATGTGTCTTTGCCTAATAAGTGGAAAATTACTAATGTGTTTTAAAATGGGAAACCTTGCTTTCAACACTCCAATGCTACGCTCAATTATATTTCGGCACGAGGAGTGTTTGTAATTGAACAATTCTTCTTTTCCCCGCAAACAGCCTCTCCCAACAAAATCACGAAGATGATATCGACGTCCTCGATATGGTGCAAGAAAGCCTGGTATATTTGGATAGCCAGCATCAACCAAGTATCATTCATCTACAAAATGAATAGAATATATATAATAATCCACTAAAACATGATAACAAGCATTACAAACAATATAATATACCTTCACGTGGCATTGGAAATCCGTTTGAGCTTTTAGTGACAGCATCAATGAAAACTCGAGAATCGTTAGCTGTCTCCTCCCATCCAGCATGGACAAATGTGAACATCGTATCAAAATCGCATGCTAGCATTACATTTTGTGTCACATTTGTTTTTCTTCCTCTAAAAGATGTCTGTCTCGATGCAGGTGCCCATGCCGCCACATGTGTTCCATCAATTGCACCAATACACTTCTTAAAGTAAGGATATTTTTGCAAGATGCGTTCATGTACAACACCACGGTTTCTTGGGCGTATTAACTCAATTCCCAACTCACGAATAGCATGTAATACCCTCTTAAACCATACATGTATTGTGTGATTTCCATGTTGAAATCTGTCACCAATAATTCTATATCGAGTATTGCGCCCTACAATCATTAAAAACATAGCTACCCCCTTCTCGACACTCACTTTTTTCCCATTTTTCAATAACCCTTTTGTCTTTAAAGTATCACAAAAATTCTGGAAAACATGCCTTTGCATTCGAAGAGTTGTCATGGCACACATCTGGATGTCCTTGTAATATTTCAAAAATGTACATCCTGCCAGTAAGCATCGATGTTCTACGAGGTGTCTTGTGGATGAAGCTCCCCGATACTAGCATTTGGCACCCCATTATGTCTATGGCATCATCAAACTCATCATAAATGATAGAAAATAGATCTTCATCACTTGAAGAATCAGACAAAGAGTGGTCAAAACTAGACATTTCCTACATAAAGAGAATTAACCAAATAATAATTACTAAAGGTAGCTTTCAAATTCATTAATATGCAAATGCTCTGGTACATCATTCAAAAGTTAATGTCTATTTCAACCAAATTAGTAATGATACAGTTTCAATCCATTAAAGTCTCCATCTTACACAAAAAACTCTAAAATGTTCCACCCATTAAAGTTAACTCTAAAATGATCCAATATATATATATATATATATATTACAAAGCAGCAGCAACAACAATAGACATGGATAAAACTGAACACAAGACATAAGTGCTTGAACTTTTACAAAATGAAAACAAGACACAAGTGCTTGAACAAGCATGGAAATCAGCCTAAGATCCACCCACTAAGACTGTAAGATAGAGATTGAGTTGAAAGCACACTGCTCACCTCTACATTAACTTTATGGTGGAGATGTTGCTTGAGTTGATAGAGATTGTTTTCTGTCCCAGATCCTCCCTTTCAGCCCACTTCACTTCTGGGCATCTGCTGCAATTAAACCATAATTAACCCTTTTTATATCTACTCTAATCTAATAATAATAAACCATAAATGGCAAAAACTCATCACAAAGAAACTAGAAATGGCAAATAAACCAGCAAAGAAGCACCATAAACAGCAAAGATATCATCAATTGCATCATACATAGTAGTCAAACAAATGAAATTGTTCGATTCTAAGTATGCCATTACAATGCAACTGTTTGATTCTAAGTGTGTCATTACATTAAAAAAACATAGTTTCTCCAACAAGTAAAAATATAGCAACATGACAAAATTAGATAACTTGAAATTTCTCTAAAATACGCCTCCTCCTATCTTCAGGCATCATCACAAATTCCACCCTGAATTCTGGTTTCTAAAGTGCCACTAAGGCCTTTGTGTATATCTCATCAGGTAATCCTTCCATATCATTTAGGATGTTCA
>CAVNYN010270269.1:0-33798 GCA_963692815.1 Nyctanthes arbor-tristis
GAAAGAAAATGGAATGGACTAGACCAATGAACTAAAAGCTAGGATTCAAGAAATGAAAAAAAAAATTCCTTGATCAAGAGAAAACAACTTTCTCAAATGAAAAGACAATGGATAACTATCCACAAATAACCCAACAATCAATTGTAGGTGTTTGGAGTTGATCAAGTAAGCCACAATAAGTTAGACTTTCTTTAAGGCATTACCACAAATACTTAGTACCCCAACAATGAATAAGCTATAAAATGATGGTAAGTTGGTAGTTGGAAACCCTAGTTGGATAATTAATATCAAGAAGCAACAACACAATATGTAGAGAATGATATAATAAGTTTCATCCTTGTTTTAAAGGCCTCTTTTGTTTTTTTTTTTTTTTTTTTTTTTGGGATAATTGAAGAATAACAATAAGAACAATAAAGATAAATGATAGATACCAATTTTAGTTTTTAGAGCCTTGCTTTGATACCAAATGATGTGAACCACTTTTGGTATAATCACCAAAGATCCCCACATGAATGGATTCTTCCCAAGAAAGCTAAAAGAATTGCAAATAGTTGATCTTGAACTCAAACAATCTAATCCAAGTAAACTAGGATACAAACCCAAACCCCTAAGAGTAGTGGATGAAAGCACTCAAGATATAGGATCAATTCCTCATGAGAAGTTAACCCTTAAGAGTTCATTAAATTCAAAGAAGAACAATGAAATGGAAGAGAGAAATTCTCACATTCAATTCTAATATCCAAGCCAATCTTCAAGACATAAAAATGAGGCCTATTTATACTAAGGGTGTCTTGGAACCAAGAAAATGCAAGAAAAATGAGAAAAAAAAAAACAAGAAAGGATTCAAAATTTGAAATTTGTCATTGTCGCCTAGCTGAAGACGGATTATTATGGGCGCACTGCTTCAAGAAAGCGCCCGTCCCAAGCATTCTACCCAAAACTACATTTTTCCAGTAGTCGCTGTGCGGCCGCATGGCTTCTTTCCAGAAATTACATTTTAGTCTGTGAACCTTCTGATTTGCTCCAAATTGACCTAAAACTTTATTTTTAGCCCCTTTTAGTCCTCAAACTTCATTTCTTCCACTCTGTACGGCCGTATGGCTTCTTTTGAGAAATTACATTTTAGTCCCTAAACTTTCTAATTTGCTCCAGATTGACCCGAAACTTTATTTTTACTTTTTAGCCCTTTTAGTCCTCAAACTTCATTTCTTCCACATGATTGGTCCCTACTTCAATCAAAGGGATTTCTTTTTGCTCCCTTGCTTCCAAATCAATCCCGGCCTTTCGTGCTTCTCCCATTTGGACTTGATTTATGAATTATTGCACTAGTCCCATCATTGAGTCTCAAATTTCCTTGGCCTTTGACTGTGTGATTGGAGCCACCGGTATATGGACAAAGATTTGACTTCCTTGAATCTCATCAATGTCTCTAGAAACTTCTACGACGTTCTACCGCATTTTGGCCATATGTCACTAGAATGTTACACACAGTTTGGCGTACTCTAGATCGGCCATTCCTAGAATCGTCTAGATTCTTGACTCGTTGGCACACGCTCTACAACATGCTAGACACTTCCACTAGTGGACGACCCTGGAACCTTCTAGAATGCACTCATTTGACCAAGTCTTTCCAGCTTCTGGCAAATTCCGCAATCTTCTGATTATGCTGTGTCTGCGGCCGTTCCTCTCAGCTACTTGCGCACGTCCACTCTCGTACGCCTCGGTTATTCCCGCATGTACCTCGGCCATACCCGTGTGCATCTATTTATGTCATTTCATACGTGTCAACTAAGCCCACGCGCCGATACTCATTCCGTCCACGAGGTGGGGCACAAAGGATTTTTGGAGACAAATGAAAGGCTTGGCAAGGGTTTCTTTCCCTCTTTGTCTCTCTCTTTGGAAAATATCTTGGCTCGAAATCCAAGCCTACAATATGAATTTTATTGAATATAAAAAAACTTACAAGCAGCAGAGGGGATGTGTGTACCTTACTTCTAAACTTCAATATTCAAGCAACAATGCAATGCATGCATCCTATCAGCTAGTATGATGCATGTCATCTTTAATGAGATCAATACAAGAATAATGAATGAAACAATGTCAGCTAATTCTAATAACAAGCATATGTAATCTATCTATGAACAACAACCCCTTCAGTTCTGTAGCAACAGGATCCACATCTTTGAAGTAGCCAAATTGTTGTTTTTGGTATCCCATCAGACCTAACTGGTCTGCCATAGTATTGCCTTCTCGCATTGGCAACGGTTTGTCTGAAGCGCTTCAATACTGTAGAAGACATGGCTGAACATAGCCCCAACGATCACCTCTAAGATTTGGGGAGAGATTTCTGAAGACACATGAAGGGCTTGGGTGAAATCTCAGGTACAAAAATGGATTATGCCAATGTATGAATTCTTATGTTAATGTTATAAACGCATCTATCTATATATTTAAAAAGTAGAAGTAAAATTGATTCTTTAATTGGTTTCATATTCCTATTTAAGAGAATCTTAATTTTTTTTCCTTTTTCTTCTTAAACTTTTTTTTCTTCTTTTTAGTTTAACTAGAGTCTCACCCATGCGTTGCACGGGAAGATCATTTAATATTATGCAATGATAAAATTATTATAAAATTTCAATACATTAACTAAACTCAATAATCCTGATATATCAAACTATAAAATTTTTCGTTGAGATGTATATTTTGTGGATGAGTTTTTTGACAAAGATATGTAAACACTTCGTACATTAGCATAATCGTCTACAAATATTAATAATATATGTGTAATGAAAAATGCACATGATAAAGTAAAATTCACATACAATCCGTGACTTTTCACTTTGTATTAATTGAGTCTTCTATTTTTTTTCCAATTCCATGAAATTAGCACTTCATAAATTCCTACATAAGGTTCCTATAAGCCATTTTTATCCCAAAAATAACTAAATCTTATTTGAATGATCATTATCCCCATTCAGAAAAAAAAAAGTGAGAACGATATTTATACCTTACTCTTTAAATAACAATAACAAATAAATTTTAAAATAATTAAAAATAATAAAATTTATTCACCGCCCGACACTTACCTAACTATCTGTCCATACTTAGAATGTGATTAGGGAAACACCCCAATTTTGCCATTCTAGCAGCAAAAGAGAGGTTCCTCATCTCCTCTCTAATTTCATGAACGATCAACAATTCAACTGAATCACTCGATAGAGGTCATGTTAGAGAAATTTTATAATATTCTAATGTAACATGTTATGTACTCTATATTCAATCGAGAATCCAATTCTTTTACAATAATATGGTATTAATTAAACTCCATACCCGAAGGCCTTATTGATAAATAAGAAACAAAATCTAAACTATAGCATTAATTAATTTAGCTAACAAAATTGGCAGTAAATGAAAAGAAAACTAATATCTAAGATAGATGTAAAGCATCAATTTAAATGTTTAACTCGCGATGGTCTAAAAAACTTCCATCAAATCAAAATATATAAATTCATAATTGTTCAAAGACCTGTGAATTCATGATAGTGTTTTTAGTTGTTATCCATTGTTTCTATATCAGAAATGTCTTATACCAAGGATTTTTTATACCTTTTTCTAATTAAACATTGTTGTGTACTTCTTACTTCAGAGTTTAACATCAAAAACACTATTAAAGGGGTCTAGAATCTATTAATTGAATTTATAAATAGAAATATCTTAATACTAGATAAAAGAAAAAATCCTCAATAAAAAAAAAGCATTTTTTCATGGGTAAAACTAATAGTCCTTCTATGGTGTTCAATGGACACCATTTTATAGAGTCCACTGCATATGTGGCAGGCGTCCATTGGACACAGACATCCCCCAATGTGTCTAATAGACACCTACCACGTATGAAGTGGACTCCATAAAATGATGTCCGTCGCACACTATAGAATATGTGGTGAAAATAAGGAATTGAAATTGATGAATCACAAATTTAAACTGATAAATCTAAATAGATAAGATAATTGGTAATGTTAAAAGAGTGACCAGGATAAGATACAATTCGTCTGAGAGAGAGTCCTATGCAACTGCAATGACAGTTGGAAAAATCTACAAGACAGTTGAAAATTGGAGGAAAAAAAGGATAATATGATATATATTTACCACAAAACGTACACTAATCAAAAGCGTAAAAACACTAATATCCTTATCTATAGTAGAAATGGTGAGAAAATTGCAGTGAAACTTTAATTAATGGAGCGATATGTGTTTATTTTTTATTGGTCACCTCATATATCTGATTTCATAATGGAACCCGATTCTTTTTGGTTCTATAGAAATTTTGCTAATTCCAACATTGTGACTCCCGCTATTTGTAGGTAATCATTTAGGTAATTGTTTACAAAATGCGGTAAATTTACCGTTTTACCTTTAAATTATTTTTCTCAATAATACAATATAAGGGGTAAGATTGTGAATTTACCTTATTTTATAAAAGATTTCTTGAATGATGACATACAAATAGTATTTTCTTTGTGGTTTCAAATTGAGCTCATTTGACATGTGAATTGACTGTTTTTTATTGGTTCTCAAGTTTCATATATACAGGAACCCGATCTAGCTTTATAGAAAAACTATCCTAAGTTTTATTTTATATGTCAGGGCATTGTGTTTGGGAGAAAAATGTTACTGTCTAGTACCGTTGCAACATTTAGTGTTTGAACATTCCTATGGGTCAAATATGATTAGATTAGCATTATTTGACCCTACAAATGAACAAAAATAATATTGATGAAAAATCTATCCACTTCACTTGTGAATGAATATTTTGAGTTATTTTTCATAAAGTATGGTAACTTTAATTACTACCTCTGTTCTAAAAAGATAGTCCAGTTTTCTTTTTTTGTCCATATCAAAATGTGATTCAGTTTTTTTAAAAAGTAGTTGAAATATTAGTTCTCTTATATGACACTATTTAATATGCATAGTTATCAAAAAAAGAATTATTAAAGTGGAATAATTAATAAATGAAATGGTATAATAGGTAAATGATATTAAAATTCCGATATTATTAAACGAAAATTTCTCAATTTATGTTCAAAATGGAATAGAACCATCTTTTTTAGACGGAGGTAGCAATAGGTAGGAAGCCATTATGATTTTTTATGTGAAAGTCAGCTTAAAATGTTGTTCCCACGAGGAGTTTGAGCGACGGTGGATTCAATGTTAAAGTCAGATAATTTAAGAGAGTACGTGTTCACAAGAATAATTAAAATAAGGGGTAATTGGCGCAAAATGTCTCTACCTTTCAGTTCTTTTGCGCAAATCGTCCCTATCTTTCATTTCTTGGCAATTTCATCCTCACCTTTGCATTTTTTGGTGCAACTCATCCCCACCGTCACTTTGCCGTTAATATTTTCGTTTGTCATCCTTTTTTTTGTAATATTTTACATAATTATATATACACACACTTATATTTTATAAAGCCTAAATTGATACATTAATTATTATTTTTTATATTTTCAAAAACTTAATGAATTTAAATCTAAATATGCTAATAAAATGTTAGATAAGATTAAAGAAGAGTAGTGAGTTTTATTTTATTATGTTGTTTTACAGGGCTCAGAACTGATTATTAAATAGAGGTATAATTAAAAAAGTATAACAAACAAAATAATTAACAATGCCGCTGCCTAAATAAAACAAAATATAGTTTGATTTTCTGATAATTTTCTTGAATATCACACACACAAATATTCTCTTCACTTCTTCTGATAGTTCCGACTGTTGAAGAGAATATGTGTGTGTGTATGATATTCAAGAAAATTATCAGAGAATCAAATTATATTTTGTTTTATTTAAGCAGTAACGTTGTTAATTATTTTACTTGTTATACTTTTTTAACTATACGTCTATTTAGTAATCAGTTCTGAACCCTGTAAAACAACATAATAATAATAAAATAAATTCAACTACTCTTCTTTAATCTTATATAACATTTTATTAGTGTATTTAGATTTAAATGCATTAATTTTTTTTAAAATACAAAAAATAATAATTAATGCATTAATTTAGACTTTATAAAATATAAGAGTGTGTGTGTATGTGTGTGTATATAATATTACAAAAAAAAAGATGACAAATGGTAAGATTAAAGGCAAAGTGACGGCAGGGATGAATTGTAAAAAATACAAAGGTGGGGATGTAATTGCCAAGAAATGAAAGGTATGGACGATTTGTGTAAAAGAACTGAAAGGTAGAGACGTTTTACTCCAATTACCCTTGAAATAAGTCGTACGTTATTTTTATTTCCTTATATCCTAAATATGTATAAGTGGCTTATTTGAATAGTACAATATTTCTAGCACAAAGCACAAATAGACGACAATTTTTTTAGTTTCCAAATTTGACCTTCTACGCACAACTTAGTAAGCTTGATATACTATAGATGTAAGCACTAACTATATCCTAAATATATATAAGTGGCTTATTTGAATCATCCAATATTTCTAGCATGACAATTTTTTTAGTTTTCAAATTTAACCTTCTAATTAAGTACAACTTAGTAAGCTTGATGTACCATAGAATTATCAATATTTGAAAACTAAAAAATATGCAAATGGGTATCAAATTGAAGATTTTAACATGAACTTTTATATTAAGTAATTAGAAAGATATGTCTATAAATGTATAGTCCATAAAAGTACGTCAAAGATTTAAGATAAAAGTCACCTTTTTTACTATTCAATTTCCACATATAACCCCACCTTTTTATATTAGTGCAATTGAGTCATCAGTAATTCGTATGAAATTTGATTTAATTCAGTTTAATCCTAAAAGATTAGTTCCAATATGAACTCCAATATTTTGCCAAATTAAAATTAAACAATATACATAATACTAACTATCTAATTTCAATTATGTGTTACTAATTTTTTTATTTTAAATATAAGTTGATTTGATTCTATAAAATTATACTATTTATTTTGAAATTTAATAGTATTACCATATCTGTTTGATTCGTCTTCTTTTCATTAAAGGGAGGAGATTCATCTTTTTTTAATACTATAAAATGAAATAATTACAAAGTGAAAAATACGAATTATAAACATTAGTTTTTCTCAAATAATAATTAATCTAATTTTGCAAAATATATATATATATATATCGATGATTGTGAAAATTAATATAAAATTCTTTGTGTAGTTAAATTGTTGTAATCGAAAATCAACGACTTATATCTTTTCAAATTTTAATTTTGCAAAAAAATAAAAATAAGCGATGCACCTTACATATAAATAAAATATAAATAATTACAGCTAATTTACATGCAATGTGTATATAAATACTAGAATATATTATAAATGGCTACGGGTCAAAATCCAATCAATTGGTCAAATTTCGGTACCGAAAACGACATCGTTCTGTGCGGTGCTCTTTTATTTTTTTCCATTTTTACCCCTTATATTATAAATGGCCATGGGTCAAAATCCAATTAATTGGTCAAATTTTCTCGCCCAAAACGACAATGTTCTGGGAGACGCTCTTTTATATCTTTTTCCCTTTTTACCCTTTTTTGGAAAAGACATTTTTCCCCCTTGATATATGGCTACATTGGCTAGATTAAAACCAGAACTTCCATTTGGAAAACCCTCTCGTTTCTGCATTTAAACTCCTACAGTCGCCGATCACGTCATATACATATCCAACCATCACCGATGATTGATCGTATTTAATTTGCCATCTTTTTGGCCCTAAACTGTACCCAAAAAATTGATCGGAGCACTAGACGGTAGATTTTATAGACCGGAAGTCCCCGGCTTATTTTTGAAGATCTCCATACCGCCTCAGAGGGTAGCCGGCGGCAACATGTACGCCTCTCATCACCACGTTTCATTCTTTTTTATCTTTTTCCATTGTCTGCATGTAATGTTTTATTGCTTTTTTTTTTATAATCTGTTCTTCTTTTATTTCTAGTTCTAATACGACCGTCTCTTCCGATCTCTTATAATTTCTTTTGTTCTATTGTGTCCCTTCTCAGTTTTTATTCTTGCATTTTTTTCCCGTTTCCCACGTTTTAATCTGATTGACTGATTTGCAACTTTTTGTTTTCTATTTTTTCATTTTGATTTATGTACTAGTTTGTGGGTTTTGCTCTGATTTCAAATTCCTTTTGTATGTTTTCCTCATGTTCTCTATGCATTGCAATTTTTCATTTATTCCCCACCCCCTTGCCTCTTTTCTTATCCGTTTTACTTTTTGATGATTGTTTTCTCCTCTAGATTTTAGTCAAATTTTTCTTCAATATTTATTTGTTTTTCTATTGTTAAGTTCTCTATCTTATTTTTTTACTTTCCTATAGGATGATCTGGGTATTGTGATGAGAGAGGTATTGTAATGAGACTCCAAAATACGAAAGCTATTATCTCAAGGACTTAGAAGTTCTGTTCAAAATGTATTTGAACATGGTTGTGCCATTTTGTTTTATTTGAGACTTTTTCCTTTTTTTCATTGTATAATTAACTTTGATGGTAGGTCAAAGTAGGCTAGATTATGTTCAGGTTAAGAATAAAACAACGCAATCAATTTCTTGGAACTTAATTACTTATAGCGTACCCTCTTGCTAGATGAAAACCCAAGCTCTATGAAGTAAAGGATGTTGCAAATGAGTTTCAAGAATGATACTTCTAGGAAGTCATGTTTGCCTTAAAGCTATGGGGCCTGTATCTAAACTTATTTTTATGTGGATTGATAAGTTTTATTGTATCCGTTAAATGAGTAAGAGGAAGTAAATAATAAGAATTAGGTGTTATAGTAAGATTTTTTCTTTTCTCTGGATAATGTACTCCTCTATAAAAAAGTGGGAAGGAATGAGGGATAATTAAGAAAATTGTTACTCTATAGGTATTGTGTGGGTTATGTTTCTTGATTTTACATGTATGGTAGGAGAACTTTTGGAACTTCGACACGGAAAATAATGAGTCCCTTATGAGTTATGAGGTAGTTTCAGCTATATTCTTTTCATAACTTTTTATGCTAATAATTAATCTTTCTCAATTTGTTGTATTGCTCAAAATAGCTTGAGATCTTTGCCATTTTAGAATTGCAAAACTTCTTGTTATTGATGAATTATCATTTGCAAAACATCTTGTTATTAGTGAATTTTTGGACAAATCAGCCAATCATCATTTGTATTAAAGAATGAAATCGAATAGAAATATACAGAATCTTTACTACGACGCATTTGTTGTTGTATCATGTAAGTTGAAGAGGAATCTTAAATCTGACAGTCGTGATCTTTCGTGGCTTCTAGAAAAATACATAATTGTTAAAGTGGGAGTTATATAGATCGGAAGAGCGTCGAATCTATATATGCATCAACTGAATGGTGTACGAGTTTGGCTAGGGGCATTCTCGAAAAGGTATGAGAGAATGATCACCTAAAAATTGTGTTCCATGAATTTTGGGAAATAGACGTGTGCTCTTCCGATCTCTGGCTCACACAATCTCTCAAAGGTAGGTGGAATTTTGTTTGCTTTTTCGAATCTTTTAAGGAGGTAGAACCTTGAAGTGATGTGTCCTGCGGCCTACATAAAATGTTGATTGTTAGCTTTCAAATTAAAGATGATTTATAAATATTTCCAATCCTTCATTTCTTACAGAAGCTTGAAGAAGTGGAAAAAGTTTGCATTGGTTTTCATTTTTAGATGTGGGTCTTTTTTTTTTTTTTATTTTATGTATTGACTATTTTCTATAAACCTATGGAATCATGTATTTTGCTTAGTGTTAAGTGTATCTTTCTTATTATATATCAATCACTAAACTTATCAATTTATGACAACACATTGTCACTTGAAGTGGTGATCTTCATCACTAGGTGATGAATAGTATTATGCTTGTTTTCAGTTTACGTAACGCTAACGATTTCACCTCATTTTTTATGTTGGTGGTATTGGGATTTTCATATATGCATGTTTCTAATTTTGTTGTTTTTCAAATCTTAATTCAATTTATCATCAAGCGAAATATATTCCTGAAAAAATATTTCATTTTCCATTGCTTTGTCAATCTCCTCTTCTCCCCCTCCCCATGGCTCACCTACTTTACTATGTTATATCTTAAAGGCATACTTAACTTTTAGACCCTTATTTAATTATTCATTTTTTGGTTAAAATTAAATAAACATTATTCATTAAATCAAAATTTTCATTTAATTCAACACTAGTGCTATTTCGAGCTCAACTATGAGCACATCCCGCGCACGGGCTCAAACTAGTATTTATTTATATAAGCATCAAAAAGTATCCCTTATTAACATGTTGTAGGTTGCATAATAACCACACATTCTAAATTATTACATGCCTGTCATGAAGGTATTATTAATTTTAACACTAAATTAAACTAAGTTGGAGAGAATTGGTGTAAGTTAAAAGGTAAAATTTAATTACGAAGGACTTATAATAATAATCAAATTAAAGTGGAGAAATTAAAAATAATATATATAGTTAAACGAAGTTTGAGAGTTTGAGCTGATGAGAGTTTTTCCCCCCTTTTTTCTGCAACCATTGAGCTGATGAAAGTTGAAAGGTTTATATATTTTAACTTGTATATCAAGTTTTACATATATCCATCTCGCCTAATTTCTTAATTTTAAAAATTGAAATAAATAAATTTGTCAAATGGGAGAGGAAAAAAAAAACACTAGAATTAGAGAGAGAAATTTATCCATTATCTATAAGGGAAACAAAACGCCAATTATGTGTAGTCACTTGCCTACACCTCTATTCCGTTAGGCGGGGGGTTTAGAGTTATAGGGCTTTTTACATGAAGGATTTTAATGAATGAGATGGGTGGAGTATTCCAAAGTCAGAATTGTATATCATTTGAAATTTTTTTGTCTCGATTTAGTACTAATCCATACTTAAATCGAGAATGCACTAGAAACACGCTTAAATTGGGGAGAGGAATTTGCAAAAAAGATGTCAAATTTTTAAATGACATCTCCAAATATAAACCCATTCCTAAAGTTTTCCAAAAGTGATCCTTTGTCCAGTTTTTTGGTTAAAAATAAAACTGTGATCGGAAGAGTCATATATGGATATGATTTATGCAGTTGAATCTTATTTTCATGGTTTATTTGAATTTATTATGCCATAGATGAATTCGGATTTAAAATTCTTACAACAGTCTACCGTCTGAGATGGGTTTGTGTTTCACCATTAATGTAGTAATATCCAATTTCTTTGATGGTTTCTTAGAAAATAAAAAAAAAAGTAGAATGATGTTGGGATCGTGGTATTGACGTCTTTTCAGTTATGAGAAGATAAATTGTGAAAAAAAAAGAAGAAGAAGAAGAAAAGTAATAAAAGAACTATTGAAATTTCTTTGCAAATTTATCACGTGTTCGGTATAGATAAAAAACTTGTGATTCAATTGATAAATTTAAGTAACTATCTCAATCTTTTATTCCTTTGTTTCTTAAATTTCGAAGTTCGTCAATGGAAGCCCTAGAGCAGTTGAGTAAATATTTAGACTTTTAATTATTAACTAAATTAGCGTTTAGATTATTATGGACATAAGATGCATGTTTCCTTTTATTTTATTTTTTTTTTTTTTTTTGGTTGATGTGAGCATGACTATATGAGGGGTTGTATTTATTTATTGTGAGTAATGATCACCCGCCATACATCTGGTGGGGTAATCCCGCCAGATGCACACTTGGCGGGTGATGATTGAATAATTCAGGTGTAGGACATTCTATATGAGTTGTATAGAAATGATACTTTATTAAAAAAATTACATGAGGTATGACGTCAATTCTCTTGTATAGAAAGATTAGAGAAAAATGTAGTGGTAGAGATGAAACAACATCTGTTAATTATAGCTCAGGGTTCGCTCTTTCAGTCTCATATTCCTTTGAAGCACTAGGGCATACTGTATTAACAACAGCACATTAATAATCAGATTGCCTTCACCTCTGCTTGAATTTAAATCTCCATATGAAAAGCTTCATTCCAGGTCTCCATCCTATACTTCTTTTTCTTTTTTTTTTTTTTGAGTAAAGTCTCCATCCTATACTTATATTAAGGTTTTTGGGTGTCTATGTTATGCCTCTACTTTGCTGGGAAGCAGGGATAAATTCAGTACTAGATCTAGTGCTTGTATCTTATTGAGATTTCAGCTAGAAATAAAGGCTTATAAATTTTTAGATCTTCAGGCAGGGGATATTCTAATTTCCAGAGATATGGTTTTTCATGAAGCTATTTTTCCTTTTCCAATTTTGAATGAGATGTTTCCTATCATGTCAATGAGCTCTTTTCAGAGCTTATTCTGCCTATTCAGCCTACTACAGTTAAATCATGTGCTAGTTCTAAGCCCTCTGAAATTCAGTCACCTACTCAATTATGTTCAACCGGCAGGACTCAGACATCTTAGAAAACCTATGTACATGCAAAATTATCAGTGTGACTTTGCTTGTACTACGGCTCATTCCATGTCTCAGTATTTTGTCCTATAACAGACTTAGTCTTGAGTTCTCTACAGCCATCATTAATGCATCTACTATTGTTGAACCTTGATCTTATACTCAAGCTGCTGGCAAACCTGAATGGGAGTCTACCATGGCTACTGAATTGCAGGCTCTAGAGGATAATAATACTTGGACTATTACTGAGCTACTTAAGGGTAACCATCTAGCAAGCTGTAAGTGAGTTTATAGAGTCAAGTACAAAGTTGATGGCTCTATAGAAAGGTACAAGGCTAGACTTGTAGCCAATGGGTATACTCAACAAGACGGGGTTGACTACCATGAAACTTTTGCTCCAGTGGCAAACATGGTCACTATTAGACTTCTATTTGCATTTGCCCTTCTTGAAGGCTGGTTTCTTTACCACCTAGACATTAATAATGCATAGATCGGATGGAGATTTAGAGGAGAAGATGTATATGACTATCCCATCAGGATATAGTCCTAAGAGGGAGATTGAGAAGTTTAGAAATCCTGTGTAGGTTGAATAAATCTCTTTATGGCTTGAAGCAAGCTCGAAGACAATGGAATGCCAAGTTCACCAGTGCACAAGTGGAGGATGGTTTTAAGTAGTATGCAACATATTATTCTTTATTTATCAAAATAACAAGTATGGTTTTTATGGCTTTACTTTTATATGTTGATGATATGATTGTGGCTTGTAATTATGAGAAGGCTATACATTCTTTTAAAGTAGCTTTGAACTCAAAGTCTAAGCTTAAGGATTTAGGACCTCCAAGGTTCTTCTTGTGTTTGGAGGTTGCTAGGTCAAAGAAAGGAATTTCAGTATATTGAATTGGATTACCACATATTCTCAGGGAAAAGTTGCTAACAGGCAGAATTAAATTGGTTCATGTGTTCAACAAAGATCAATAGGCCGATATTCTTACTAAGGCTGTTGATCCTACTATATTTAGAGAGCTTTTGTTCAAGATGAAAGTTATAGATATATACCTGCCATCTTGAGGGGGAGTATCGAGATAATTGTAAATATTAAATATTTTGTATTTTATATGTTAGTCCTTGTATTTTCTTTCTTGTATAGTTTTAGTCCTTGGCTGGCTTGTTTCCGATTTACGGTTTCAAGAATAAGAATATTTTTCAAACATTTGCTTTGTATAAGTAGTTGTATTCTGGCTTTATCATTTCAACTCTGATATGATGAAAGATTAATTCTTTCTCTTTCTAGAAATGTTTCTATAAAACAATTTAACTTCAAAAAAGACAATATGGAGAGAGAAATCTGCTGAAGAATGAACTCTAATCAAGAAATAAGCCACCATCAAAGGTTGATTGTTCAATTCTAGACTTCTAGTATAAAGAAATTTTCATTTTCACTTTTTCATTTTTTTTTTTTGACATTGTTTTAAGATTTCTGATCTTCTTGATTGATTTATTTATCTTCATGATAGATTTCTAGTTGACGGCAAAAGATTAGAAGGAGCTCTTGAACATTGCAAAAGGAAGGGCTCGTTGCAAACCCCACCAAGAGCTGGCAAGGGATATGTGGAGAAAAAAGGGCTTGGGAAGGGTTTGTACAGAGCTCTTCAATATTGTAGACGTCAAGACTAGTTGCAGCCCCAACCATCACCCCTAAGAGTTGGGAAGGGATTTCTAAAGACATAAAAAGGGCTTGGGGGAATACCAGGCGCAAAAGTGGATTATGCCAAGGAATGGATTCTTTTTAGATTTAAAAGTCTAGTTTTTCTTTATGGAAAGAATGACATTGTATAGATATACTTTGTTCACCGGTCTTTCTATAGAGAGGTGACCTCTCTTCTTAGGGTGAGATCACGTACACATGGCTCCCTGTTATTCCCGTTCCCTGATTCCCTAATAACAGGGGGCCATGTGTACGTGACCTCTCCATAAAGGAAGAGATCACCTCTTCTTAGAAATTTTCCTTTATTCACCCCACCAAGAGTTGGCAAGGGATCTCTGGAGACAAAAGGGCTTGGAAAGAGTTTGTTCGAAGGTCTTCAATGCTGTAGAAGTCAAGGCTGGTTGCAGCCCCAACCATCAACCATGAGAGTTAGGAAGGGATTTCTAAGGACATAAGGGCTTGGAGGAAAATATTAGGCACAGGAATGGATTACGTATGAATTCTTGTGTTAACATTATTATAGCATTTATATATGTATATGTTTATAAAAAAAAAAAAAGAAGTAAAATTGAATCTTCAATTGAAAAAGATTTAATTTGGACTTAGACTCCTATTATGTTATCTTTGTGGAGGAAAAATACCATAGTATAGTTTTTAATAAATAAATCTTTGTTTTGTCAATTTCCAAAAAATCTTTTGGTTGTGTACAGGATCTCACTGTTGAAAATGACATACTATGGGTATATACTATAATAGATTTTCTATAGAAATAGAACTGGGTCTGAATTTTGTTTCTATTGCCAGGCCGTATACTATAATGCTTTGAAATCCTAAGACAACATTAAGCATTTTAGTCTACAATGTGGATATCATATGGAATAATCTTTATGATATAGTAGTCTATGCGATATATGGAATTGATTTGAATAAAATTTTAGTATAAAATTTCAATGTAGGATATTATATGAATTTCATATAATCAATCTATGTAATATGACAATTTATGGTATGCCATATAAACTAGATTTCCACCCGTGTTCTATAGAAATTTCATACATAAAATGTAGCCTAATTGTGTTTGTCAAGGTTGATGTCACAAAGAAATAAACTACACGACCTATATGCAGTTGTGTACATCCTATGTTGCCTAGTAGTATGTAATATATTCTATATTTTGTATTTTAATTGTTTCCAAGAGTACGTATCAACTCATGTATTGGAACTCACATTATATAAATTAATGTAAAGAAAATTAAGTCTGTAAATTGTTTTCATGGCACATATAGGTGTTTCACATATACAATTAGAAGAAGCAGTTAAAAGATATTTCATTGGTAATGCGTATACTAAATATAAAAAAATTTTTGAGATCAAAGTTTGTTGCTTAGTAGAATCCAGCATTATGGGTCTCAATTACAAAATTTGATCACTCGTTATTGTGTGCAACCTACATTAAGATCAACGAATTGTTAGTTGAATTTCAAACTAGAATTAAGGAATGCATCAATATCCTACAATTTACGGTTGGATAAAAATGAAAGCAAAGACTATTAAGAAATGTCACCTAATGGAAATGTTATAGTACATGTAATCTTTAGCAATTTAAATATTAAAGAAATATGACAAACATCCATTGAACCGTAGCAAAATAACCAAATATCCATTGATTTATAACAATAGTGGAAGATAGTAATAAGAATATATAATGGCTATTAAGTGTTATAAAAAGGTATGTTTAAAAAATAACTATTATGCTTACTATTTGAAATAATAAAAAGTGATCTTATTGTCTCCCGCCAATCATTTCCTTTCTTTTTTGCAGACTAATTAATTCTTCATAACTTTCTTTAACATTCACCTCCATATCACAAGAATTGGCTCCTAAAACCATGTCAAAAAGTTGAATCCCCAAATATTGAAATATCATATTAATTGAACTCATATGTAATATAAATCAAAAGTCTAGTAGTTAATTCCATAAAATGAACATTGTAGCAGGTCTAGAATATCAACATCAATTCTTCTCCATTAGAGTGACAATGAAATTATGATGCATACATACAAGACCTTGAGTCAACAACTTGATTTGAGCACTAAAATATGTGAGTTATCTCAATTGATATAAATTTTAAAAGTATCTTTAAATACAATATTTAGAGTGGTAGAATTGTTTGATTCACATTCTTGTCAGTAATTTGCATTAACATTTTTAGTCAAGAACTCAATACATATTTCATATAATAAAAAATTTTAGAGGCTAGTATTTGTAGATAATCTTTGATTTGAAGAAGCAAATCAAATAGGTTGAATATAGGAAATTATATTTGATTACAAGTTGTAGCATGAACATGAATTCAGTATAGTTTTCAATATTAATTCGGTCATTAACCCAGTGATTGTATAGAGTTAATGGGCTTCTAATTCAACCGGTTGGTCATTGCTAACTCAGTTTCCAATTCAAGTGTATCTAGTTAGTGATAATATTTTTTTTAGTAAAAAGATCGGAAGAGCACACGTGATATCTAAATGAAAATTGTAAAAAAAATAAATAAATAAATAAATAAAAATAAAGGTCGGCACAATAGTTTAAAAGCTACTTCTTGACATGTAAATCATAAGTTCAATCATTCACCATTAGATTTGTAGCAATATTTTTATGAAAAGTGATAATAGTGCCAGCCTTGCATGGGTTTTGATTTAGGAAATTATCTTTGATTGTAATTCCTCGTACGCAATAGAATCATTATAGCATAAATGTCACGCCCCCGCTAATTTTACAATATTTTCGAATATCTTATATTGATTAACAAATTTCATAGTATGCGCTTTAATACAAATAGCAAGGACGGGACGTACAAAACAAACAAATAGCTTTTGACTTGATAAAGCTAAGTATTTAAACTAATAAGTTGGTATATTTTAAAGAATCCTTAAAACTTAGTTTTTTTCAATAAAATGCAAAGAACACCACAGGATGTGTTAATAGAAATATTTAATTGCTTACCAAAATATGTCAAATCATTAGAAAGCTTTTATTTTAAATGTAAGTTTCACACCATTACAAGGATTACCCATGTAAAGTGTAAAAATATATATTATAGAGAGGTAAGCATATTTATTAATACAAAAGGTGTTAAATTCATAGTTGCTTCTGCACTCGCTTCAAAGACAGGTTTCCACTACACGCACAACTCTACTCCCGTTCGCGAGTATGTTCCAACGCCTGGCTTGCCTTGCTTTTCAAATGTCATAGCTTTAATCATCTACAAAAATTGTAGTGGGGAGTGAGTACGAAGTACTCAGTGAGTAAAAAAACCCTTAGATTCACCCTTCAATTGAAAGATTTATTTCCAAGAAGATCATTGAATGCACAAAGCTTTTCAATCCACAAGAGAGTCCTATCACTAATTAAACTACTACCTGTGGTGCGCGCAAGAGTCATATCAATTTAATAAATTCAATCATAGCCATATACAATTAAGTGGATCTACAATTAACCCTGGTTGACCCTTATCGAAGTTCCAATTCAAAGCAAACATCATACTTATCTTTTCTGTCCCGGGATCATTGAATAGGTCATAGTATGGGAACAATTCAAAGCCAATCAATACAAAACGGGTAGAGCAACTAGTGATTCAAATGCAATAAATCAATCTTTCTTTTAAATGCATCAAATTTATGTTTGTCTCATAGAATACCTCAAATAAAATCATATTGTATCAAAACATCATAAATGCAAAAAGAGAATCAAAGCATTAGTTACTCACTTCAAATATTCATTGAATAACCCCAAGTGAAAAAGTTCCCTTAAAATCTTGATATTCCTCAATTAAAGCTCTTTCTATAAATTAGAATCTTTCTATATATAGTAAGGAGTCTTTTCCTAGAAACAAATAAGTATTTTGGTGGGTTTTATGGTTTGGTTAACTCCCTACAATACTTATGGACGAACTTACATATTTTGGGATAGATGGAGGGTTTGAAGAGGTTGGCAAGTTTCCCCCTCCCTTGGCTCCATGTTATAGTTGAAAGAATTTAGTTGTTTTTAAATCAAATTTGAGTTTCGTCAATCCGTACAAGACAAGTGGCACGTTGTGGCACCGTACACTTGGTGGCTTGGTGGCAATTTGCTCAGGCAGTTCTTATAATTTGTACTATCCTATGATTAAGTCATTGTACTTTGACCTATGTTATTCGAGACCTTCAGCTTAATAGAGTTTATAATTTGGTGGTTATATTTCACATCATACTAATCAATGACCATGTTCTTGTCTTTAGGCATTTCTCGAGTAATGATCTTTGAGTCTTGTGATGTACTAATACAAATTTACGTCATTATTCAATACAGCAACCTTGTTCAGTTAGTCTATCATTATCAATACAATGTCAACAGTTACTTTCTAATTCCAATCCAATGCCCAAATATCGATCATGTTACCAATGATCATGTTCTAATTCTTGACATTCATTTGAGTAACTATCTTGCAATTCAATGCAGCCTCGTTGTTATATTCTAATTCTTGACAATCTTGTAACAATTAAAATATAATCACATTGTCATATTTCAATTTTCGTCATTCGATTGAATTGAAAAACTTGTAACTTTTCAATTTGATACGATTATATTGTCACATTCTACTTTTTGGTGTTCAATTGAGCTATAATCGTGAAATCCTTGAAATTCAAGTAGTTTCCCATCATCATCTAAATATTATCATTTTGCTTAATTCATTGTTAAAATTTTGCAGGGTGTTAGAGTAAACATTAGCTCAATTATTGTCACGAGCGGAATTTTAAACAATAGCGGAAGCCTTTGGCGATTAAAAATCGATACAAATACAGTTTAAAATATCAAGGCGCTTTCACTGCGCACTCTGATGATTAAATATTCCGTGGGCTACCCACAACCAAACCTCGGCCACACACACCGAAGTCTCGATCACATATATGTATCCCCCTCCATCTTGGGACGATCTGGCCACATAGCTTCTTAATTTAATACCTACATGATTGTAGAAGATAAGGGTGAGTACAAAGTACTCAGTGAATAACACATGTCTTGGTTTTATCCTTTTCTATCCCTTAGCTCTGTTCTTCTCTTTGTATCTTGGATCTCTCTCTCTCTTTTGAAACTTGTGCCTTTCTTTAATTGTATTTGGCGTTTGATGATTGACGGTGCACCATTGCTTTGGATAAATGAATGTTCTTTGCTCTTGGCCATCGCTAGTGACGCTATATACCCGTTCTGCTATCTGAATTGTTTTATGGTATTATGGTCTTGCTGTGTGGTCTAGGTCATTCTGATCTATTATTGAATTGTATAGCTTACGGGTAGAGGCTAAACTAGTGATGTGCCCGAGCTTCGTATTTGTGGATAACCTCTTTGTGCATAAAAAAGGCCTCTATTGTAACATCCTGGAAATTCCTACAAATTAAGGTAAGCAACAAAATTGTTATTTTGAAAAAATTACTTGAATATCATTGTAAAATTTCTTGAAAATTAAAAGATTGGTATTCAATTGATGCTAAAGAAAGAATTTAGTTCCTAATTGACATAAACTAAAGTGTAGTGACTTAATTGACATAAATCGAAGTTCAGTGGCTTAATTGAAGGATGAGACAAAGCACAAGGATTTCTCAGACAATTTCCCGCCAAGTGTACGGTATATGTTGCGCCACGTGCCGAGACGTCATTGGTAGAACTCAAATTTTATTAAAACTAGCTAAGTTTCAACTATTATGAAAAGGTGTTATTAGTCCCCAAGGTTTCCCAAGCATTGCCAACATCCCATTTCTCTCCTAAACCCCCAAAATTCGTCCAACATTGGGGATGGTGGAGAAACACCTATAGAAACCCACTAAAACACCTACTTCTCACTTGAAAAAGGCCCTTAACCTTATATAGATAGATCATAACTCAAGAATAGCTTTAATTACAGAATATCAAAGCTTTAAGGATACTTTTTTCACGTGGATTATTCGAGAAATATTTAAGGTGAGTAACACATGTTTTGGTTCTATCATTTTCTATCCCTTTGCTCTGTTCTTCTCTTTGTATCTTGGATCTCTCTCTCTTTGGAACTTGTGCCTTTCTTTAATTGTATTTAGCCTTTGATGATTGACGGTGTACCATTGCTTTGGATAAATGATTGTTCTTTGCTCTTGGCCATCGCTAGTGACGCTATATACCTGTTCTGCTATCTGAGTTATTTTATGGTATTGTGACCTTACTGTGTGGTCTCAGCTATTCTGATATGTTATTGAATTGTATGGCTTACGGGTAGAGGCTAAACTAGTGATGTGCCCTAGCTTCGTATCTTTGTATCTCTGTGTCTTTGTGGATAACCTCTTTGTGCATAAAAACGGCCTCTATTGTAATATCCTGAAAATTCCTACAAATTAAGGTAAGCAACAAAATTGTTATTTTGAAAAAATTACTTGAATATCATTGTAAAATTTCTTGAAAATTAAAAGATTGGTATTCAATTGATGTTAAAGAAAGAATTTAGTTCCTAATTAACATAAACTAAAGTGTAGTGACTTAATTGATATAAATCGAAGTTCGATGGCTTAATTGAAGTATGAGACAAAGCACAAGGATTTCTCAGACAATTTCCCGCCAAGTGTACGGTATATGTCGCGCCACGTGTTGAGACGTCAATGGTGGAACTCAAATTTTATTAAAACTAGCTAAGTTTCAACTATTATAAAAAGGGTTTATTAGTCCCCAAGGTTTCCCAAGCATTGTCAACATCCCATTTCTCTCCTAAACCCCCAAAATTCGTCCAACATTGGGGATGGTGGAGAAACACTTATAGAAACCCACTAAAAAACCTACTTCTCACTTGAAAAAGGCTCTTAACCTTATATAGATAGATCCTAACTCAAGAATAGCTTTAATTACGGAATATCAAAGCTTTAAAGATACTTTTTTCACGTGGATTATTCGAGGAATATTTAAGGTGAGTAACATATGTCTTGGTTCTATCATTTTCTATCCCTTTGCTCTGTTCTTCTCTTTGTATCTTGGATCTCTCTCTCTTTTGAAACTTGTGTCTTTCTTTAATTGTATTTGGCCTTTGATGATTGACGGTGCACCATTGCTTTGGATAAATGATTGTTCTTTGCTCTTGGCCATTGCAAGTGACGTTATATACCCATTCTGCTATCTGAATTGTTTTATGGTATTATGGCCTTGCTGTGTAGTCTCGGCCATTTTGATCTGTTATTGAATTGTATGGCTTACGGATAGAGGCTAAATTAGTGATGTGCCCAAGTTTCGTATCTTTGTATCTCTGTGTCTTTGTGAATAACCTCTTTGTGCATAAAAACGGCCTCTTCTGTATTATTTTCTGTGGGCCAATGCATGTTGTTATTCACTGGGTACTTTTATACTCACCCCTTATCTTCTACAATCATGTAGGTATTAAATTAAGAAGCTATGTGGCCCGATCGTCCCAAGATGGAGGGGATACATGTATATGATCGAGACTTCGGTGTGTGTGGCCGAGGTTTTGTTGTGGGTAGCTCACGGAACATTTAATCATCAGAGTGCGCAGAGAAAGCGCCTCAATATTTTGAAGTATTTTTATCGATTTTTAACCGTTAAAGGCTTCCACTATTGTATAAAAATTCCATGCGTGACAATTATAGTTTTCAATATTGAGTCGGTTATTGAACCGATAACCATAGGTGATCAGAATAGTGAAATATAAAAAAAAATTATAAAGGAAAAAAATTGGCACAATAGGGGTAGGTATTGGGACAGGTTAGGTTAGGCCTGGACCCGACATAAAGTCGGGTTCTAGCCCATGAAACTAAAGCTGAGCCGGTTATATGGGGAACCTGACTCAACCCGACCCGTGTCGGGTTGAGTCAAATTGGTGGGTTGTTGTTTTTTTTTTTTAATTTCTTTGACAGGTGACCCAAATTTCAGCCCAAATGGAACACATTTAAAAACAAACGTGCAGGTAAACACCCTAACCCTCAATTCGAGCCATCTCTCTCTCTCTCTTTCGTATACTCATGAAAGATGGCGAGGCTGCTAATGATGAAAAAAAATTGATGTAGAGTCAAAACCATGGCAGAGATGTTGAGAAGTTGTATGAGTTTGAGACAAATGAAAATTGTTGACGCAACGATGCAATCGGATTTGAGATGATGGTGGAGCTATGGACGGGAATTGAGAGGGTTGGGTTTTCTTTCACTTTTGAGGGTTGTGGTGGTGGGCATAGGATTTAAAAATTCAAATGAATGGAGTATTTGTGTATTAGGTAGATCGTGTATATTATTAATGTTTCAGAAGTGAAACATTTCTTTGTTTTCAATTTAAGATTTGCAAATATGTTTGTTAAAAGATTTTATCATCAAAAAAATATATATAAAAAAGCAAAATCTCTTTTAAATCGGGTTGAACCGACTCAATCGACACTGGGTCAGTTCACCCAAGTTTCATCAGACCGACACAACCCGACTTGAGTTGGCATTATGGAACCCGCAACTCGACCGACAGTCTAAAATACCTAAACCAACCCGACCGGGTTCGGGTAGAATGGGCCGGGTTGGCGGGTTCTCGGGTTATATGCCCAGCCCTATGCACAGCGGTTTTAAACCTACTTCTTGATATATAGGTCGTGAGTTCAATCTTTTACTATTAGATTTATAACAATATTTTTATGAAAAAGGACAACAGGACGGGCCTTGCATGAGCTTTGATTTAGGAAATTATATTTAATTGCAATTCTTTACACGCGATAAAACCGTCATAGCATAAATATGAGCACAAATATATTATTATTTTCAATATTGACCTGGTAATTGTATTGGGCTAGTGGTTTTCTAGTTCAACTAGTGGATCATTCTTAACTCAGTTGCTAATTCAAATATATGTAGCTAATAATAATTTTGTTTTAAGTAAAACACATGAGAATAATGATATATAAATAAAAATTGTTAAAAAAAATGACTCTGCACAATGGTTTAAAAGTTTCTTCCTAATATGTAGGTTATGAGTTCAATCCATAGTTAGATTTCTAACAATTTTTTTAAGAAAAGTCTATCGGTGTAGTATGACATTATAAGCAATGGCTCCAAATAAGTGTTATGGGTAGGAAAATTTTATCAATTGTACTAGATAATTTTGTAATTTAGCTAATCAATTGTACTTTAATATATATGTATATATACGTACCACTAATTTGTGGGCATCTAAATTTTCAGTTTTGTGTAATTATTGTAAATTATTTTTCCCGTTTTGATGGAGACTGGGTATTTCAATTTGTATAAGTTACCGTTGAAAGTTTGTTAATACTGTTGTTCTTCCCGTGCAACACACGGGTGAGATTTCTAGTGATAATAATATACACATAATTTATATATATTTTTTATTACATATATATTATACATCCCCAATTAAGCACCGATTTAATCTCCAATCTAATACTCCATCCTCCCATGATCTTGTTCCCATATCATTTTTCACACAATTTAAGAAAGTTCAATCAATGTTCTTGGAAAAGTGAAATTTATGAATATTTTTCCTAATATGCCCCTTTATTTAATTATTATTTAACTTTATTAGTTCTTATTTGTTAATATTAGTGCACATTAATTGTGGACACATAAGAAAATTAAAAAAAAAACTAACTAATAAAGTGGACGATAATTTGGGACAATCAAAAAAGGAAATTGGAACCATTTGTATAGGACGGATGGAGCATATACTTTCATTTTATATACATATATATAATCTACACATTCTTAACTTAACCTGCAAATTAATACACATTCCTCAACTAAGCTCCAATTTAATCTCTAATCTCGTATATATTTTTATTTTACACACATATGTATAATATATGTAATTTTAATATATAAAAATATTTATATCCAATCTCTTGCATATATATGTTCAATTTGTACATATATATAATATAACCGTTCCCAACATAAGCTATAAATACTCCCACCACCACCCCCCACGCCCCTCCCACAAAAAAAAAAAAAAAAAAGAAAGAAAACAATAATAATAAAATAAAATAAGCTGCAAGTTAATACACATTCCTCAACTAAGCTCTAAATTAATATTTAATCTTATGTATGTTTTTATTTTATACGCATATATATAATACATGTAATTATAATATATACATATATATATTCACTCTCCCGATTATATATACTTTTATTTTATATATGCTTTCAATCTTATATACATTTCCATATTAATATGTATGATATATATACATATATAAGATTGGAGGTTACAAGTTAATCTTCAATCTTCTATATTTTTATTCCATACATTATTGGGACCTTATTGTCATTTCGATTAAGTGCATACTCATGAGATTGAGGGCATAATAATAAAATTAAATTAAATAAGTTTCAAAACTTTTACTTTAATTTAATACGATAAATCACATGTCATAAAACCTATGACTATATATTTACTATATTACTCAATTTATTTATTATTTTTTTGGGAACCTATATATTGATAAAAATTTAAATTGAGAGGATACAATAATAATAATAATATTTGATAATGATGATGATTTTGAACAAATAAAAAATTATTTTAATTCTTTTAGAACATAACACGACTAAAAAACTAATGTTAAAGATAAATCATATAGAATTTATTCTTTGTTATTGTAATATAGATTGCTTCCCTTGAATCTTTTGTAATAGTAGGGTATGTAGTTTAGATTATTTAGAATGGATTTAGTGAACAGTGATTTCTTTGGAGAATGTATAGTGCTATAAGAGGAAATGAAAAAAATAATTTTCCCAAAAAAATGTAATAGATAATGAACATGGAAAATAATTCATTTTGTAAATGAATACTGTCTACACCGTAAATGTGTTCTTGGAGTTCTCGTACTAATGCTTATTGATAAGGATGTGAATATACAGTAATTCTAGAGTTATATAAATTTTGTATGCTCCATTTTCCATTGTTTTTTGGTTTCCATATTCAACGTGAAACTAATTTTATATTAAAAGAATTCATCATTAGTATTTTCATAAGAGTATTGTTTTACGAATGACAATTTCATTAGTTTTATACCAAGTGAATTTCAGTTTGATTCTGTTTATGCATATCAGTAACATATAAATATGATCGAGCAGTAGGTAATAAAATTGTGATTATTTGGTTTTTTTCAAATGACCACTTTTTTTTTAAACTAATTATTCTATTTTGTTCAACGTGCGGTTGTACAACTAGTATTAAATAATAAGACATTAATCTATTTTTTCCATTTTAAATTTTTTATATTTTATCTCTAAAGAACTGAGGTATTTAACTAATGAAATGAAATAAATAAAAAGGAAGAAAAGATTTAGCACATATGCCCGTTTGCCACCAACAAAATTTAAATAAAAAATTAGAAAATGTCATAATGTCAATCAACAGTGTGTTATAAAGTGAGAAGAAAGAAAAGATAATAAGAGCAATAATAGGAGAGAATGACTTATTTTAGAGAATGACTTATTTTATTAAATAATAATTAGATTATCACTCGTGCGTTACACAAAAAAATTAATATTAAATTATTTAAAAAATAAATAAATATAAATTTGAAGCTGATTCAGTCCTTTACCGATCTCTTTCGGGAGCGAAACTTTCTTAACCGATGATCAGATCAAAGAACTAGCTTTGGGGCTTGAACTCATAGGCCGTCCATTTCTTCTTGTCCTCAACTTCACTGCGAATGTAGATGTACCGGCCGATCTAAGGCTGGAGAGAATAGAGGGTAAGGGGATAATTCACAGGGTGGGCTCAGCAAAAGCAGATTTTGGCTCACGAAAGTGTCGGATGCTGTCTTTGTCATACTGGATTCAGTTCAGCAATAGAGGGATGGTGACTGATTGCCAACTAGTTATGCTGCCGCAAAAGGGCGATCAGTTCGTGAACTCCAAGCTCGTCCATGGCGACCTAAAGGCGGGGGTGGAGGTAGATAGGAATGACGAGGATGGGAGTTTTGGAAGAGAAGATATTAAGAGGGCTGTTGAAACAGTTATGGTGAAGATAGATGAAGAGCCAGGAAGGCCCATAAGGGATAAACAAAAGAAATGAAAGGAGTTTCTGGTTAATAAGGATATTCAGAACAATTTTATCAAGAATTTGGTTAAGGAAATGGAGGCAACTGCTGGGATCTAAAATACAATTAGAGAGATGAATCATTAATCATTTGGTTGTTTATCCAAGGTTTTCTAGTGTGGTTTTATTGAAAAGTTTTGTTTTTGTTTTTTGGATCACAAAAGTTCCATCTATACAAAAAATCGTCCCCAACATGAAATGATAGAAATGTTGGGATTGACTTAAATTTAGGTATCAAAGTTGAATGACTTAAAAGAGTTATTATGCCTTAATATATATATATATATAATAGATTTTTTTTATGTCATCTTAACGTAACTATAGTATACAATAGATTTTAACCTGATTGTTATCTTTAACGCAAATAAATATGATTTTATTTTTTATGCTAATTTAAATAAATGGTATCATAAGAAACAATTATTAGTTGGACGGTTATGCATACTGTAAAAATATTTCTTATTCGAAGCTAATAAAGTCAGATAGCATAAAGATTACATAAATTAATAATACATAAAAGTAGTTATATATAAAATAGTCGTAACTATTAATATTCATTTATACATGAAAAAATTAAGAAAAAAATTACAATTATAATTTTCAGTTAACTTAAACCAAACATATATATTTTTAATTTCTATTAATTATGAACTACAAATTCCAGGATATCTTAGATAATTAGAAAATCAAATTTATCTATAATTTAAAAATTAAATGATGATAATTATCTATTAATTATTAAATTTAATAGTGGATCTTATTTTAAAATGATGAATGGATAAGGTAAAAGTAAATAAAAAATTTTAAAAACCGAAAAAATTAGAATACCACACAGCTTACCGCAATATGAAATAAAAGGGTTATTGGCGCAAAAGGTCCCTACTTTTAAGTTGTTTTGTGGAAATCATCCTTACCTTTTATTTCTTGGCAATTCCACCCCCACCTTTGCATTTCTTGGCGGAATTCATCCATGTCGTTAATCTTTCCGTTTTTCAACCTTTATTTTTGTGATATTATATCTATATATTATAAAGCCTAAATTAATTATTTATTATTATTTTTTTATTTTAAAAAAATTTAACACACTTCTCTTATTTAATCTTCTCTAATATTTTATTGACGTATTTAGATTTGAGTACATTAATTTTTTTAAAATAAAAAAATAATAATTAATACATTAATTTAGGCTCTATAAAATATGAGTGTGTGTATATAGATGTAATATCACAAAAATAAAGGTTGAAAAACGGAAAAATTAACGGCATGGATGAATTCCGCCAAGAAATACAAATGTGGGGGTGAAATTGCCAAGAAATGAAAGGTATGGACGATTTTCACAAAATAACTCAAAAGTAAGGACCTTTTGCACCAATAACCCAAAATAAAATGTCTATAAAGACTATATTAACATATTTTTAACAGGAAAACCGTGGTACAAATGTATCACAACTCCTTTCATTTAATTAATAAATAGATTCCAGACATATATATAGCCTTAGAAGAATTAACAGAAAGTAGAAAATCCAACCCACAATTTTATGCTAACCAAAACGTGGTAGAAGTGCAAAATAAAAGTTACCGGTAGGAAATGGGGGGAGGATTCACCCTCCTCCTCCCATTTTGGTAAGTTGAGCAGGGTGGGGTTGGGTGGGTATTTTCTTTTTTTTTATTATTTTCAATATTTTTAAATATTTTATTTTTAAAATTAAAAAGTTAAAAGGGTATAATCATCATTTTTCATGAAAAGTTGAGGGATAGTGTCAAAAGGGAACTATCATGCATATTAATGAAAGGTTGGGGACACAGAAGAGTGAAAAAATAGTTGGAGATAAAACTAGTTCTTAACTCAAAGATTGGGAACCTTTTGTGAAATTTACCCTTCTAAATATCATTTTATCACCGTGTTCATTAAAAGTTGTGACAATAAAAACTTATAAATGCCTTCTATTAGTGAATTTCATTTGTCAGTTGCGCACAATGAACGGTTTTTTATAAAAAGCTCAGCTCTATTAAGGAGCTCAAAAATGAGCTGGAATGCCAACTTGTAGAAGCCACGTAGGCAAAGGAAATTTCCCTCCCAATTAGACCCCCACACTCAAAATAATTGAATCTGACAAAACCCCTACCCCAACCGCCCAATTTCAGAACACCCCTTCCCACCCCTACTCACTCCCTCTCGGTTTCTCTCTCCCCCGTCACTGTAGAAAATCCACCCTACCATGGCCAATTCTAGTAATGGAAACTAAGGAGTTTCCTTTTTATTTTCTCTTTACATCAACTACTTATTCTTGCTACATGATATTTGTTTTATGTTTTGGTCCCTTCATTCCTTCATCTCTATCTTTCCATGTTACATCAAGTATGGACGAGACTTCTTCTCCATTGATGATTTGTTTAAACTTTTTTGTTTTATGCAATAAAGGTGTCCCTTTTTGTTGCAGTCTAGGAACCACCGCTGTTAGTTCTTCACATTCAATATCCAGAATGGCCTGATCATGGAGCTCCAAAGGACACTCTCGTTGTTAGGGAAATTTTGAAAAGGGTATATGGTGTGCCACCTAGCCTTGGACCAATTGTTGTTCACTACAGGTTTGCCTTTTCTTAGTTTCCATTTCTAGTGACCTAGAAAATAATCAAGCTTTATCTGAAAGTTTATCCTTTTGATCAGTGCGGGTATAGGTAGAACTCGAACGTATTGTGCAATCCATAATACCATACAAAGAGTTCTTGAAGGAGATATGTCTACTTTGGATCTCGTTAATACTATAACTACTTTTAGGTCTCAGGGAATTGGAATGGTTCAGACATTGGTAAGTCTCCTTTCTGGTTTGATGTGTCATTCTACTTGTGTTTTAATGAGAACATAGGGCATTGTAGGCTATATCATATGCTATTTAAAATCATGGAAACTGCATATCTTTGCCATTTTAGTAAAATACATTCCAATTTGTCTTGTTAATTCATATATAACCGTAGACAGCAATAATGATGTTTTAAAATGTTGGAGCTTTTTTTTTTTTTTTTTGCTTCAGAAAAATCCATTATGACAACATGATCTATTGCTATGAAGCTGATTATTTTCCAAATGCTATATCTCTCCAAGAAACCTTTTTCCTGTGTTTTGCTGATTATATGCTACTAACTTTTCAAGAGCAATATCTCTTTATCTATGACGCCATTGTGGATGAACTAGAAGACATCATATCAGACAACAATCACCATAGTTTCACTGTGATATTTCTACTGTTTCTTCATTCTGCAAATTGTTGTCAGTCGAACGTTCATTTTAGCTGTAGGAATTTCATTCTATCTCTTCGCTCTATAACCTAACCATATGGAGACTTGAACTTTTAAGTTAAAAATGTTTGATATATGGTACCAATTATGATAGAACCAAGTAAGAATTAATCTTCCATGCCAAACAAGCCTGTAAACACGCTTAATTGGCAGTTTGGCCTTATTTACTATATTTCACTAAAATTGCTTTTTGGATTCTCAATTGGCAGTTTGGCCTTATTTACTATATTTCACTAAAATTGCTTTTTGGATTCTCAATTGCTCTGGTCATTCTTCCCTGGACAAAAGAGGCGACCTAGCCAGTAACTGACTTCCGATCCAGCTAAGAAATCCTCCGACGAAGACAAAAAAGAAACGGATAATTACCTGGAGCGAAAATGAGCACGGATTTTGGGGCCGGGTAGGCGTCCTCCGTCGGCGCAACGTTTTCGGCCGTCCGGCATTGAGAACCGGTAGTGGATGGTGGGGGAAGGAGGAGCCGAGAGAGAGAGAGACAGGGAGGGGGCCAAATTTAGGAGGAGGGATCGTGGGTTCTGAACTCTGGGTTAGGGGGTATTTGTTTTGGTTTCAATTTTCTGGTGGGCCTGGTTCAAAGGGAGGGGGTGGGGTGGTGAAATTAGGTTGCCAATTTGGCGTGGGTCCTTCTCCAAGTTGGCATTCCAGCTCATTTTTTTAGCTCTTTAATGGAGCTATGAGCTTTTTATAGATATACTGGCACAAGGAAAGCTATAACAATAAAAAATTATAAATTCCCTTTTGTTAGTGGATTTCATTTGTGAGTTCCGCACATCATTATGCGTCATAATTGTTTCAGTTGCTGGCAACATAATGGAATTCGAATACTTAATTTCACTTTTGTGATTCATCTAAATATTTGTTTGTTGACAAAAAAAATCACCAATTGTTGGTAAATTAAGTGTTGTTCAAATATTTTGTGAAAGAAAGAAGGGAAAAAAAAATTGGGTCAAACCATATGGCCGCATGATTCTGAAAATAGAAGCAGGAAAGGCAGTTGAAAGTCATGTGGCTGCATGGCTTAAAGTTGTGCGGCCGCATGGAACCAGTGAACCAATGAACCAGTGCCTCTTCCTTTAGCGTGTTTTCATGTATTGTTGCCATCTTTCACATCCAAAGTGATACCTTTTCATGAGATTGATTGAAAACCTAAGTGATAGATTTTCAAGTTTGTTGTGTAATAAAGCATCCTACAATATACAAAACAACCCTAACAACTTAGATTATATAATGGTTCTTGCAGTTGCTATCCCAGCTTCTTTTGTGCTTTGGGAATCCGGGTTTGAGGTTTGATAAATCCACGAAAGCTATTTACATTGTAATTCCTAAAGCATCTAGAAACAAAAGGGAGCAAATGTGCTTTTAGGACAACGATTTCAGATCTTGCTTAAACTTCTATTTGTGATTCGTGTTTGAAGTATTCCAATTTGGTTCATGTTTTTGGTGCTGGAGTTTTTACCATATCAACCTATTTTTTCCAGCATCAATTGCTCTAGAGATAGGTAATGGAATTGCAATAATAAGACAATTACGTAGGTCTATTTAGGAAAACACCCTACAATTACATGTGAATTTGAAAATGCAGTCAAAAGAAATTTACCCGTGAATTTACAGCAAAAACCATTTTCAATTAAAGCCAGTCCCTGCCATAGTATTAGAAAATGTGGGATAATATTTTGGAGAATGCAATGCATATCCTCACCCTTTCCTAAGACATGCGGCCCATGTGGCCCTTTTTATTAACATTTCTTTTTTTTAAAATAAAATAATTAATGATTGAAAATTTTCATAATTTTTTTAACTAAGACATAAATAAAGTCGAATGATGATTAGTTAGTACTTACTAACTTGACTGAGAGTCGGTTGGAAAAAGTCACCTTGCCTGTAATTTTTATAATTAAAAAGTCACATTCAAATTAAAATTATAGATTTACACAAAAGAATTGGGTGGCTTGTAACTTTTTATTTTAAAAAATCGCATAACAATTGTTTGGCATTTACCACAAAAGTGGCTTAAAGTGGGTTATAAAAAGTCGCATTCTCTTCCGATCTTTAAATTAAAAAGTTGAATATAAATTAAAATCATAAATCTACTCAAAATTCAAGCAACGGGTCATGCTTTATTTTAAAATGTCTCATAATAATTGCTTGACATTTACTAAGTACGTGATTTAAAGTCGGTTATAAAAAGTCTCGTTCCATATGACATTTTCAATTAAAAAGTCACATATAAACTAAAATCACAGATTTGTGGACAAATCTCATGTCTTATAAATTTTTGTTTTAAAAGGTCGCATAATAATTATATGACATTTACACTATACGTAACTTAGAGTCGATTTTAAAAAGTCATATTAAATATAACTTTTTCAGTTAAAAAATCACATAAAAATTAAAATCCTATATTTACATAAACTAATTTACAGGTAAATTATTAACCCCAAACGTACAGTGAAAATAAAAATGACACGTCGACTAATTGACGAATGAATTGACGCTTTAACCCCGAAAGTCAAATGGAATGGTTGGCAATTAGCTTAAAACTACGAGTTACCAAAGGAGATGGTCTATTCATACCACAAAAGAATCTAATTTAACAATAAATTAAAGATCGGAAGAGCGTCGTGTAGTTACTTTTTAATTTTGTCAATAGGATAAAATATAATATTCGTGAAAGACTAAAATTTTGTTTCGATAGTTTCCAATTTTAATGACAGTCAATTACTAATAAACATCATAAAATCTCCCATTAAAAATTCTCTGACATAGTTTGAATAATCTCGATCTTATATCTTATAGTTCATATATATAACTATATAGCAGTGTTATATATATGAAAATGTTCTAGCGCCATATATGTGGTCCATTATGACACCACACAGTCCATGTGGCGTGTATATAGACACTATATACACGCCACATAAATTATGTGGTGTCATAAAGTACTATACATATAGCACTAAAACACTACTCATTATATATATATATAGAGAGAGAGACACACACGGTGCACCTAGATCATTTTTACACTGTGAGAGCGTCATTATTTATTATGGACTTCCTGTGCCATAACCACTGCTCTCCCAATCTTTTTTTTTTTTTTTTTGAATTCACACCAGATATCCCAATTTGCCCCAAACTAATCCTTGGCCCCAAAACCCCTGCCCTAGGACTGAAGACAACTGCAGATGACGAATTTAGGGTACAAAAATCAACCTATTCATACATATATCAACCTATACATACATATATCAATATATTTATTAGTAAACTAATATACGTAAAATCTTTAGGTACTGAAGCCTGGCTAGTTAATCAGTCATCATTACAGATACAGTCATGAGTCATCTGACAGTGCACCAAATCATGCATGGCTACGCCTAGTGACAATTCTTCTGTATGATTCTTCATTAAGCAAAAACTTTTCCACGTCCCTGAAAATTTTAAGAAATAAGATGCCTGATTTTTTATACAGTCAGACACTTAATGAGGTATTTATACATCACTTCACTCAGGTGATATTTAAACACCTCATTAAATGTCTAGTTCTATAAAAAATTAGACACCTGGTTCTATAAAAAAAACTCTCCACATCCCATGCCAAAAAGGTGAAACCATTTTTCTTTTAGGCTGAGAATTTCCTGCGCCCTGAAATTCGTGATTTCTAAAAGAGAAAAAAGTTATACAGGAAAAGAATGTGGGAAAGAATCTACCTATGTATCAGGGAAAATATTGAGAAGAAATTGGGTACGTAAGAGCATCGTCTCACATCGTGTTATGGAAGAAAGAAAAAAATAACAGGAAATGGGCTGGGCCAAATTTGACCCATTATTTGGGTTTTTTCTTCCTAAGTTAGTCAAAATCTGAGTTTTTACCTTTTAATACTATTTAACATGGTGAGAGACAGTCTTTTTATAGAGCTTAAGGAAAAATCACCTACACATAGTCTCTTATTATTGGGGAATTAAGGTCTCTTTAGAATTTTTCTGGTGAGAAAACCCAAATTTAAATTTTGCTCACATTGAGAGTGCTCAAATTTGGCCCATTTTCTAATTAAATTAAATAATTTATATGCTGATGTCGTCCCTTTTCTAACACAGTATATATTATATATAAACGTCTTTATTTTTAAAGACCTCTTCCACATAATAAATGGCTAATTTACACTAAACATTCATACTTTTCACTAGTTTTGTGTAAAACATTCATACCTTTCAATTTTTTAAATTGATTACTCTCAAAATAACCTTTCTTTGCAAAAAAAAAAAA
>CAVNYN010270269.1:33818-47106 GCA_963692815.1 Nyctanthes arbor-tristis
TTTTATCTCCCAAAGTAAGGGATTCATGATTAAGGTTAGAAGTATCACAACTTGAGGCTGAGAATTTCCTGCGCCCTGAAATTCGTGATTTCTAAAAGAGAAAAAAGTTATACAGGAAAAGAATGTGGGAAAGAATCTACCTATGTATCAGGGAAAATATTGAGAAGAAATTGGGTACGTAAGAGCATCGTCTCACATCGTGTTATGGAAGAAAGAAAAAAATAACAGGAAATGGGCTGGGCCAAATTTGACCCATTATTTGGGTTTTTTCTTCCTAAGTTAGTCAAAATCTGAGTTTTTACCTTTTAATACTATTTAACATGGTGAGAGACAGTCTTTTTATAGAGCTTAAGGAAAAATCACCTACACATAGTCTCTTATTATTGGGGAATTAAGGTCTCTTTAGAATTTTTCTGGTGAGAAAACCCAAATTTAAATTTTGCTCACATTGAGAGTGCTCAAATTTGGCCCATTTTCTAATTAAATTAAATAATTTATATGCTGATGTCGTCCCTTTTCTAACACAGTATATATTATATATAAACGTCTTTATTTTTAAAGACCTCTTCCACATAATAAATGGCTAATTTACACTAAACATTCATACTTTTCACTAGTTTTGTGTAAAACATTCATACCTTTCAATTTTTTAAATTGATTACTCTCAAAATAACCTTTCTTTGCAAAAAAAAAAAAAATCACTGCCATCAAAATTAGCTCCCAAAACCTGTCAACTAATGTTTAGAAACTAATATTCAGGGATATTTTTGTCTGATAACTTCTCCCGCCAAAAAGAACTGGGCAACTGCCTAGTACTAGAATCTGTAGTTGTTCAATTATAGAATACTTGATTTTACAATAAAATTAAAAAATTACAAAAAAAAAATTTGAATCATATATAAACTTACGTTTCTTTCTTTACAGCTTTACACAAGAATAACCATTTATAGAAAATAAATCACGTACACAACCCCATTCAAAAGCCTTACAACATACAATTTGCAAAACATGTATTACTGGTGACCTGCAAGTGATTAGCGATATGTGAAAATATAAGATTTTGTGGGCTGGCATAAATACTTTGAAAAATAGTTCTCAAATGTTACCTTTAATAGATTATGGGGCTAACAAGACAGTAGGGATGTTTTTAGCAGAGAAAAGCCATTTTGTGGGTAGTTAATTCCAAAAATTAATCAATATAGATGTTTTGCACAAAATCGATCAAATATAGGGATGTTTTGCGCCAATCAACCCATAATAAGGAGTATCTTTTAATTTGGAAAGCAAAAATTCTAATCCACTCTAACAAACTCTTTATTTGTACTCCTTTCATCCCACAAAAATATTCATATATTCCTTTTTCATCAGTCGTGAATTGTATTTCCATTTCCTCATTAGATGTGTATTAAACAAGAATATAGTAGAAAGATTATAGAGATTTGATGAGTATATTAGAAACATTGTCGATTATATTTATTTTTCCAAGTATATTTTTTAATCTTTTTGAAAAATGAAAAAGAATATCTTTTTATGAAAAAAGAGGGAAAAAATCTTTACATCATAGAAGGAGTAATAATTATCCAACTATTGGCATTACTACGAGCAATAGATATAAATGTATAAATACATAAAAATATTGATTTATTCAACAATTAATAAAAAATGACAACTAAACTGAAAATTATTTTCAATCTAAATAAATAACATTATTATCAAATCATCATTGAAACTCAATTTGAAGAGTTACGTTAAAATAGAAAATTTATTGAAACTCAATTTTAATGCTTGAATATTTAAAATTAATCTATTTAAACACACCGGTGAACAAAACCTATAAAAAAAATGGAGGTAATTGGCGCAAAAGGACCCTAACATTTGAGGTTGTTGTGTAAAAGAACCCTATCGTTTTCACTTTGGCAAATTAGACCTCAACCTATCACTGTTCATGCGGAAAAGGACCCCTATCGTTTTTGTCTTGGCAAATTAGACCTTAATCTATCACTATTCATGCGGCAAAGGACCCTCCGCCTCTTCGGTCGAAACTCCCATTAACTCGTGCATATTCTTTCACATCCAGTAGCTTGACAATGATATTTATATCTTTTAAAAATTACAATATGTTTTTTCCGCCTCTTATAATAACATATTTAATTATTATTGTTATTCATTCTTATCATTATCATCTTTTGATATATTAAAACTTAGTGCTGATTTACCGTTAGATTTTTAGCCGTATTAGGAGATGATATGGCATGCCAAATAGTACATATCTAACACATTACATAAACGTCTGATAACATATCATTTTCATATTTGAACCTCATGATTTATAAAAATTAACATAGATAAACCTCAAATATGCCGCCAGACGTTTATGTGGTGTGTTAAATATGTACTATTTGACACGTCATATCATTTCCTAATACGACTAAATATCTAATAGTAAATCAGTACTGAGTTTTAATATATCAAAATATGATAATTATAATAATAAATAATAACAATAATAATTAGATATGTTATTATAAGATGTGGAAAAAATATATTATAATTTTTAAAAAATATAAATATCATTGTCAAGCTACTGGGTGTGGAAGAATATGCACGAGTTAATGAGAGTTTTAACCGAAAGAGACAGAGGGTCCTTTGCTGCATGAATAGTGATAGGTTAGGGTCTAATTTGCCAAGACAAAAACGATAAGGTCCTTTTCTGCATGAACAGTGATAGATTGAGGTCTAATTTGTCAAAGTAAAAACGATAAAGTCCTTTTACACAATAAGCTCAAACGTTATGGTCCTTTTGTGTCAATTACCCAAAAAAATGGTTTAAATTACCTTATAACTCTTAAAATGACACTGAACCTTTTGAATAGGGTAAGAGTAATAAAATGATTTGAACCCCATTGTCACCGTTGTTGTTCATATGTATGCCTCTAAATAACATGATTCTTAATCCAAACAATATTTGACATTTGAATTGTCTATTAGAGATACTCTAGGCGATTACTTGATACTTCCATATCCCATTCAAATTGACTAGAAGTACTGAGAAAGAAACAACTCGCTGTAACATAACACAACATTTGCAATACAGTACTAAAAGAAGAAGCAAAGACAGACCATGAGTTTACATACCATACAACATGAAAAAGGGTGGACCTCACCACCTGCCCAACCAAATTAATCTTCAGACCCAGGTGCCGAGATCCACCCTCACTTCTACCCCATCCCTTCACTTCAACTATGGGAAAATGTACAGACTTGCAGGACACCAACCCAAACTGCTGAAGAAAAGAAAGATCTGACCCTAAAAACCCCCGCTACCTACTTTCTAGTGTCATCATTTGAACTGTCAGTTTAGGGCACAACGCCCTTAATGATTATCTTTTGGGTTCCCAATAACATCGCGCGGCTCTACGTTTCCCCACCACTGTCACCTTCATAGCCGGATTACTCGAACCGTCCCTCGCTGGGCTGAAAGCTACCGGCAGAAACTCGTCCGATTCACACTCGAACATGGAATCGGTGAAATGCTTCGTCAGTGCCTCCTTGCCCTACACACACCAATTCGCCTCATCACTCTCCCAGCAGAAGATGATTAAAAATTTCTGCGATTATTTGGTTAAGTACGTACCTGGATTTTTGCAGAGACAATCTCAATTGTTTTCGGCCATTTCTTCCATTCAACGGAATCCCCTTTCTTGTCTTGAAATGCATCGAAGAATTTCCAGACCGTTGTCGGGTTGGTAAAGTTTATGAATGCAAACCCTCGGCCTTTCTTTGTACTGCAACCATTCCATCCATTATGACTTCAAGGGATGATATAATAGTAAAATAATGCCATAACAAGAAGGAAATTTCATAAAACCGCACCCGAAATCGATTAGATCGGAAGAGCACACGTCGTAAGCTGCAAAGCCGTTTTTGGCACTTCCGTTCTCCAACGCGCAGAATTCATCCAAGAATCGCAGAAGCGCTTTTGAACTGAAAGAATTTATTCAAGAACAAAATAAGGCGCAGTTCATTTAGAGGGTAAAAAATTGAGGATTATAAAATGGAAATTATTAGTGCAAAGTTATAGATACGTATAATCATAGGGGATGTTCTTGAGCATGATTGTGGTTTTCTCTTCATCCCTTTTAAGAGGGAAAACTGTGTGGCTCTTGTCCTCTTTCTGCATCTCCAATTTCTCCCATTTCTCGCGTCTCACAAAATTGGTAAAGTTCCTTGTAGTAGCACAAGTTCCCTCTTGGATGATTGATTTTCCATTTAAGGGTTTTCTTCTCTGAAGACTATGGGAAGAACCCTCTCCTCCTCTCCCGGAAAACCCTCTTCCTCGGCCACCTTTCCGGCCCCAACCACCGCGCCCAAACCGTCTTCCTTCTGGCCCACCATCTCTTTGCCATGAACCGCCTCTCCCAGTCGACTCAAAATAAGTCATCCGAGTTCCCACGGCTCTTTCAAGTACCCCCTCATATTCTACAGCTGATGTAGTAGCAACAGAAGGCCCTGGCCATTGCACCGCCGGCGGTTGAGACAGAGAAACTGTCGAAGTCAGTGGTGGTGGAAGAAGTCGCAGGTAAGTGGTGGTTATATTAGGGTTTTGAGTTGGAAAGTTGTGAGGAAAACTGGAGAGTGGTAGCTGTGCTTGTGTGTAAAGGGGGACCGGAGAGCTGAAAATCAAAGTAGAAGTTTGGTGGTGGCAGGTAACGGCGAATGGATGAAAGAACGGTGGCGGTGGGCGATACGGCGGCGGATGTGGTGGTGTCACTGGTGTGATGCCAGGAGCTATGGGTATGTAGAGGGGCGCACAAGGATTGAGAGGTGTCGGAGAAGGAGGGTTCATCCTCGAGAGAGTTATTTATGGAAGAGGGATAACAAAGGAACGAATTTAATGGGGTGGGACAGACGGAATGACTGAGGAAGCGGAACGGGGGTTTCCTCAAGACGAAGATTGTAGGGAGTAGTTTCTTTACATCTGAGCTTGTTCGAAGGTCATTATTTATTTAAAATGTGAAAAAATTATAATGAGGAGGGAAGTGTGTATTAGAAATATAGAAAAATTTAAAATATGTAGTTGTAATTAAGTAATTATCAAATCAAATATTAAATCAGTAATAGATAAAATTATAAATTAAAAAAATAATATGAATCAAACAAGCTTAGCTTTTTCGCATTTTTTTTTTTTTTTTGGAAATTTTTACTTTAAAGCTTTAAGAGCTTGTTTGGATTTTATATAAAATAATGTTAAATGTATAGGAGAATGTCTAGTGGAAATATAAAGAAAAAAATTATTCAAAAGTGTAAAAATTTATTTTTTTCAAAAAATATGTGGTTGGTATTGATTTTATAAATTTTTTAACATTCAAAAAGCTCCCCAAATAAACTTTAAGAATGTTCGAGCACCATACATTTGATATTGTGACTTTAGAAAGTGATCTGTGGTATAATATCATCGCTTCACTAATCTTTTTCAAATTACTAGATTTTCACTCGTGCGTTGTACGGGTAGAGCTCTAAAGGAATTTCATATATAAAATATAATATAATTGTGTTTGTAAGGTATAATATCATAAAGAAACTAAAAAATACAACTTACATTAAATTAATGTATATCTTATGTTTGCAAGTAGCATGCAATCAATTCTTTATTTTGATGACATAATTTTAAATTCTTGTTATTAGTCAATTGTCATCTCGTTGAACTAATAGTTTTTTATTAATTATTATTTTTTATTTCCGATCTATACAATAAAACCTTATAGAATAATTCTATATTAGTTTCACACCTATATATTTACGGATATACAATGATTCATACCCGTGCGCTTCACAGATATATTATAGTGACAAAGTAAAATACAATAGAGTATGAGAACATAAAATTATGAAATTATACAGATCGGACAAAAATATTAAAAATATATCTAAATAAAATGTAATAAGTAGATAGAATCTCAAAATAAAAATATTAAATTAAATGATTAAAAGTAAAAGTATAATAAGGAAAAATATAATAACAATAATATTGAAATCTTCCATTCAAATAATAATAATAATGAAATCTAGATTGATATGTTAATTATTTTCATTAAATTCAAATTCATCAGGCAAATATAAGATATATCTAACTAAAATGTAATATACAGATAGAGTCTCAAAATAAAAATTTTAAATTAAATGATTAAAAGGAAAAATATAACAATAAGGAAAAGTATAATAATTGAATCAATAATTTTTTTAATTAATTCTTAATTTTTATTTCCTTTAAAGACAATAAAACCTAATAACATAATCTATATTAATTTCACACTCGTGCATTTCATGGACATATTATGCTGACAAAATAAAATATAATAAAATAGGAAAAACATAAAATGATGAAATTATACAATCGAACAAAATAAAATTGAAATCCATTAAGCAAATATGAGATATATCTAATCAAAATTTAATATGTAGATAGAGTTTCAAAATAAAAATATTAAATTAAATGATTAAAAGGAAAAGTATAATAATAATATTGAAATCAAGATTGATATATAATCCATTTTCATGTAATTCAAACTCATTAAGTAAATGTGATATATCTAAGCAAAATGTAACATGTAGATAGAGTCCCAAAATAAAAATATTAAATTAAATTATTAAAAAGAAAAATATAACAATAAGAAAAAGTATAATAATTGAACCAATAATTTTTTTATTAATTCTTATTTGTCATTTCCTTTAAAGACAATAAAACTCGATAGCATAATCTATATTAGTCTTACATACTAATATGCTTCACACCCGTGTATTTCATAGACATATTATGCTAAGAAAGTAAAATACAATATAGTAAAAGAATATAAAATTATGAAATAATACAATCAGATAGAGTAAAATTGAAATTCATTAGGCAAATATGAGATATATATAACCAAAATATAATATATAAATAGAGTTTCAAAATAAAAATATTAAATTAATATGTAGATAGAGTCCTAAAATAAAAATATTAAATTAAATGATTAATAGGAAATATATAATAATAATAAAATAATAATAATAATGCTAGTAAATTGGTTTTTAAAGACGCCAGACAATGAGCGAGAAAATCATTTATAATTGAGTCAGACAAACTCTACTTATATATATTAACAATTGATATTATGCCATATCATGTATTTGGTAATGATACAACAACACCACACATGTTGGTTCAAAATTTTTAGTAGGTTTTTTGCAAACCACGCTTCTCTTTTTTTCTTTTCCACATTTTTATTACTTTTGAATTCAAATATGATTCAATCAGTTGCTTATGAACGGAAAAAATTCAAGTACTCTAAGAGTACTTTAATACTATATTCCTGGCTAATGAGGAAGCTACACATAGGGCCATATTTTCAGGACCATTGAACTCATGTGTGGAAAAAAATTCAAGTACTTCAAGGCCCTATTATAATACTTCAAGCTAATGAAAAACTCACATATGAGGTCTTAGACCCCTTTTTTTAGACCCTTGAAAAACTCTATTTTCTTCATGTGTGTATGTTATTGATTGATTTGGAGTATTCTAATCCTTGAGCACCAGGTATTTTCTCCTTTCGAACACAGGTCTTTCGAGTCTAATAACAAAAATCCAGCCTAGGTGTGTATTACGACTGCCTTAGCGCTAGACATATAACAATATACACCCATGGGACGTGTATCTTTGCACGTCACATGAAAGAAAACCACATACAAGGTAATGAACAATCCTTTTAGTGTGTAGAGAAATTAATTATACATACAAGGGGTACGGAATATGTAGACACATGTCTTGTATTTACCTAAATATTTGTGATCTCATCTTTTCTAAAATGACAACTTTTAGAGTTGTATGTAAATTTAGGGGGGTATGTATACAAATTTTGTAAACCTTCTATATACAAATAAAACTCCTCGTGTGTGCAAAGATGAAGATTGTAAGCAATAAGTCATAGTTTATTTATGAATATTCTAGCACCATTCATTTCATTTGGTGCCATAGCATAAAAAATATTAGCATATCATCACATCATTCTCAAATCATATCAACAGCTAGTATAATGTCATATCATATGTTTATTACCCTAATGTGACCAGACGTACGGGGCTTCAACATTTTCAACAGTTTCTTTTTCGTATCAATTTTCTGTTTTTTTCAATTTTATTACTTTTTTATGATCATTTCATATATGATTCGGTGCTTGCTTGATTCACATTATAATAATTGAATTATAATGAGAAAATTATAATAAACTGAAATAAGTGGTGAATATTAATGGAAGTTTGAAATGTGTGAATCTAATTAAATAATTGTCAAATTAATAGTATATATAAAATTACAATTTAATAGTATGCTGAGAATTGAACAAACCTAGACCTGTCATTGCTGAAAGAATTTTTTGGTTTGTGAGATTGTTCTCATATAAATTATCTGACGCATTATAATCGCTTATGTATGCCCAAATATATCATTTCAAGGTATAAAGCCCTTTCGATCAACGAACTTCAGGTTTGTGACATGATTTGTCTCAATTCCTTTTGTAAATGTATAATACATTCCATATGGTAGTGTCAAAAATTTTTCCTTTTATCTGCTTTCTGCCAGATAAAAAGGAATTTATGCTAAAATATTATTATCTTTTTCCATCACTTCAATGTAGTATCCATTGAATATCTTTAAAAATCAGCAAATTTCTCTTAAATTTGCTAAAGTAAAGTGCATCATCAATATACAATTTAGTATTATTTATCAAAATAATACAAGATCTTCTGGAGTTCTCGATGATGTTTGATGAACTTGATATAGTATTAAATTATTTTCGACTAATGTTAATTCTATAAAATACTTTTTGCCTTGAATAATGTTGTGTGTAGTTGTACTATCAACTAAAACAATTTATTATTATTAACCACTAATCAGGTGATCAATATTCCTTTTTGGATTGGCAAAGAAATCACAAATTTCAAAGTAAGTCACTATTTGACCATTATAATCAAGGGAATTAGTCTTTACTTTCCCTTTTCCTTTGATTGACTACTAGTAGATATTCACGAAATATATTGACGTACGATAAGTACATGCTCAATGCCCTTTTATGCTCTATTTCACTGTGAGGGTTTTGTTCATGAGTTTTCTCATGTCTTCACCCACGATTCACAATAAGATGTTGCATTTGCTTCAGGCAATGCAATGAAACCAGTGGGGCGGAACTCATGATTTTTCATATATCATGTAGATCTTTGACGGTAAATTACTCAACTTTGAGTTAAACATAATAACGAAGGAAACTAAGTGCTTTTGCACAATCCTTAGATGTGTTTTCTTTTTTTATTGTCATACCTAAGCCACTTAAGATTAGATGTACTATAACATCAATGGCTCATAACAAATAATTCTTACCAATATGTCACATGCAACTAACTAAAATTTGGTTATATTAGCTATTTGTATAACTTTATGACATGTAAAGTTATAAATTCAATACTAATAGGACATGAATATTTACACTCTTCTCCAGAGAGTATTATTTCACATATCACCAATATCTATAACCATCATGACATATGTTACTTTAGAAGTATAGTAAATTATACTTTTAGAGTTAATTTGAGTTATTGCTATTTCAGGAGCAATTAATCAATATTCTTCAAAAGATTGAATTACCAAATAAATTAAATCCTTAGATCTAACATAAGTTGCTCTTTAGGAGCATGTAAAATTCTTCAGAATATTACAATTAGTCATGTTACTTCACGAGCGACAACTTATTTGATCTAACTAAAATAATTAACTAAAAGTAAATAATACAATAACAAATAAATAATATATATAATGAAAGAAGAGAAATAGTTGCTTCTGAGAAATATGAAATATTTTTCAGGAATATTTGTTTGCTGTATTTTTTTTAATAAAACACATATCTAAATCTCAGATATCGTGGTCTTTAGAAGCGCATCATATTCAATTAGAATATAATGAGATTTTGTTGTGTTTTTCAGGAATCACAACGTATTAATCTTAATAATCTTCAGGACTAGTAAAAATTGAATAATCGTGTTTCTTCAAGAATTACGACAAATCTTATATGTTTTTCTAAAGCAAATTATATTCTCCTAGAATATGAGATGTAATTGGCGATTCTTCTCGAAACACAAGAATAATATATGCAAATACTCTTTAGTATAAAGCATAATTTGTGATTATTCATCGATCACAAAACATAATATATAAATTACAATAATCTTTACGATTATTGATAGATTTTTGAACGATCGTGTTTTTTCAAGAAATCACGATTAATAATGTGTGTGTGTGTGTGTGTGTCAAGGCTCTTTTGAAGTCAATCATATTCTTTAAGAATATAAGATATGATTCTTTAGAAACCATAATGAATCACAAGAATGATATTTTAAGTTACAATAATTTTTAGGATTATTGGTGAAACTTTAAAAATTGTGTTTCTTCTAGAAACAACGATAAATATAAATCGATTAAAGGATTTCTAAACACTCAAATAACACAATAATATATATATATATATCATGAATTGCAAAACATAGAATCACGATAGACTATTTTATTTGACAACCTTTGAACAAGCTAAAAAAGCAAGAATCGAAGATGACAAAGATACCGATTCATGTCTTGAATAAGCAAATTACAACTCATAAGTTGCGGAAAATAGACTGGTTTTGGAAAAATTAGATACTTGTACTGATAACGTATTATAAAGTAGAAGAAAAGAATAGAAAATAGAGAGAAAAGTTGGAGAGAAAACTCTTAAATTGTATATCTCATTCACAACACATGATGTTTATTTATATACGTACAAGTGTATTGCCCAATAAAGACTTAGAGCACAAGTCAAGTAACTTGGAGTGGTAGCTAAGAAAACTAATGGCACCTAGGATTTAAAGGGTACAATAATCATTCACTAAATATAATAATTATTTACAACACTTTCTATTACTATTTTATCATGATTTTAGTCATTTTTTATCCTGTCTACTCTTTTTCACCCTTGTCTACTCTTTTTCTTACTTCGTCTCTCTTTTCACTATATATTCTATAGAGTCTGTTGGACTCCATAAAAGAACTAAAATTAAGCTCCGTATATAAAGCTCGTTTTGCTAAAAAAACTCAGCCAAATAATGTATAGAATTGAAGGGAAGGTACCTCCTTGAAACGTGTCGTTGCCTTCGAAATAGATAGAGAAAAGTGAAGAATTAAACGGCAAAAATCAATAGCAAAAACACGTGCAGGCAAAATGTGATAGGTAGGAAAAACCTTTCACATGTAAGAATTACAATATGAATTACTTTAACTCTTCAAATTCAGACGACGATTCATGTTTGAAAGTAGAAATCAAGAAGTCATAGCATTAAAAAAAAGGGAGATCCAACAAATTTATTTGTACCATTTCCAGCACCAAGCCATCACTTTTAGAGAAATACAGTGCTTGTTTGATTCTTATTATATACACGAATTATAATTTCATCTACTACTAGTTTGATAATTGCTCAACTATCAACTCACATTTCAAACTTCAATTAAACTTCCACCACTCATTATAATTAATTATAATTTCTCATTATAATTTGACTCAATAATGAGGATAAAATAAGCACTTAAATATGATTTTTATTTTGTAAAAAATACTATAAGAGAGATGCTCTTGTGTTTTTGTCCGTGCTATCGCGAACTTGTGAAATGTAGCAACAATAATTCGGGAAAAGAACCACAAAAAAAAAAAAAAAAAAAATCCCTATTATGGAAGCTTGTTCTTTGAGGTAGTTTTTCCACTCTAAATTCTTTCAAAAAATCGAACTTATATCAATTATATATTCTCTAGAAATATTAAAGAATTGCTTTTCACATTTCTCTATAATCTATCATCATTTTTCCACTACACATTTACAACAATCCCTTTAAACCTAAGAAAAACTACCACTTCCGTCCAACAAGAGGGTCATATTCATTTTTTAACATAGACTAAAGGTATCTCTAATGGTCCCTATATTTGGAGGAATCCCCCAAATATAGGGGACTATTTTACTCCAACCATCCTCTATCACCTCCCCCATATTTGAGGGAGGTAATATAATTACTAAAATGTCATTTTTTATTTACGAAAGTGCCATTAGTTTAATTACGACAATGCCATTTGTAAATTAATTTCAGTTTTTAAAATATAATTGTTCTAATTTTGAGTTTCGAAAATTTTTTTAATTCTATTAATTTATTTTTTAGAATTCAAATGTTACACATTTTTTAATTTTTATTAAATATTATTATTTAACATCTGTGAGAGTAATATAGTAAGTGTGACAACTAAGTTTATGTATATTTAACAGGTTGACTTGAATATTTGTCATTTTTAATTTATCGTTGTTAATTATTATTTATCGTTTTTAATATATCGTTGTTTATCATTTTTAATGTTAATCGTTTCTTACATTATTTTTTCAAAATAAGTTATTTAATAATTTAGATTTTCTTTTATGCTAGACGATATTCTTTATTTGGCTCATTTTAAGATATAAATTATTTAATCTTAATTAATTATAATTATTATATAAATTAAGAATGGTTTTAATTAAATAAAAATATTATTTCTATTATTACTTAATTAAAAGAAATGAAAAATAAAAAAATAGATTCCCCTAAACATATGAGAAATAATTGGAGAGCAACAATGGTTTTCCCTATATTTGGGAAAGGGTTTCCCCTATATTTAGGGGAAACCCATTGGAGAAAGTTCATTTATTTAACAGTATTAAAAAATGAATTTTAACATTATTTACTTATTTTACCATTTCATTTATTAATTATTATAGTTTAATAATTCTATTTCTTTGACAACTATACACATTAAACAGGGCTATATAAGAGAATAAATATTCCAACTACTTTTTAAATAAGAAATATGATCATATTTGAAAACGGACAAAAAAGAAAAATTGGACCTTTTTTTAAGACGGACATAGTGAAAAACTTAGACTTTCTATAGAAATTGGAGCCCGACCACCAATTACAGAGGCCACGTTATCTGTGTTAGATGACATGACCCCCGTAATTGGTGGTCGGATTTCAAACTCAGAGCCCGACTGTTTCTATAGCCGAACCTGTGAAAAACTAGCCTTAGATAACTGCAATTTCCTAGGAAAATATATAGGATTTCGAGTTTAGAGCCTGACTTCTAATCACATGATACCAACTCACATGTGTTAGATGAGTTGGTACCATGTGATTAGATGTCTGACGTCAAATTCGAAG
>CAVNYN010270270.1:0-28827 GCA_963692815.1 Nyctanthes arbor-tristis
TGTAAGTGGATGAAAAAGATATTTTTTAATGAGTTAGATTTGAGTCACATAATCAATTAAAATTATTCAACTTAGTGTAAGTGGATGAAAAAGATATTTTTTAATGAGTTAGATTTGAGTCACATAATCAATTAAAATTATTCAACTTAGTGTAAGTGGATGAAAAAGATATTTTTTAATGAGTTAGATTTGAGTCACATAATCAATTAAAATTATTCAACTTAGTGTAAGTGGATGAAAAAGATATTTTTTAATGAGTTAGATTTGAGTCACATAATCAATTAAAATTATTCAACTTAGTGTAAGTGGATGAAAAAGATATTTTTTAATGAGTTAGATTTGAGTCACATAATCAATTAAAATTATTCAACTTAGTGTAAGTGGATGAAAAAGATATTTTTTAATGAGTTAGATTTGAGTCACATAATCAATTAAAATTATTCAACTTAGTGTAAGTGGATGAAAAAGATATTTTTTAATGAGTTAGATTTGAGTCACATAATCAATTAAAATTATTCAACTTAGTGTAAGTGGATGAAAAAGATATTTTTTAATGAGTTAGATTTGAGTCACATAATCAATTAAAATTATTCAACTTAGTGTAAGTGGATGAAAAAGATATTTTTTAATGAGTTAGATTTGAGTCACATAATCAATTAAAATTATTCAACTTAGTGTAAGTGGATGAAAAAGATATTTTTTAATGAGTTAGATTGAGTCAAATAACCAATTAAAATTATTGAACTTACTTCGAATGCAAAGCTCTACAAATACAAACGGAGACGGGAATTTCGACTCTAGTTTGGAATTTGCATACATTGGACACGCTATAGCACTATATGGGCCATGTGGCGTGCCCGATATGTAGTGCCGGAATGGAATTCCTAGTTTGAAAACATTTTGATTAGCATAGCTTCAAAAACAAAGAGAGGCAAATCTCCTGTCGACAGAACCCTGCAACAATTGAAGCACAATAAATGTACGTACGGCAGAGCTTTAAGAAACCAATTAATAACCTACCGCATAATGTCTATGTAAACGTACTAATAGCCTAAGCAGGGCCAGACACGTAGTCATAGGAGCCCTAAGTGAAGTTAAGAAAATAAGCGCTTATATTAATTAGTTTTCATGTTTTTCTTTTCTTTTCTATTTTTTTTAAATCATGGGATAAAAGCAGGGGAAAAAAATACAACTAAAATACTATAATTATTTAATATTAACCAAACAAAATAATAATTTAAGTTGTTGAACAAGTAGAAATTAGACAATAAGTCAATGAGAAATAATAGTAGACCCTACTAAAATTTAATTTTTTTAATTCTTTTTCGTTGAATGGTTTGAATTTGAAAACGAATGTTTGTTGAACAAGTAGAAATTAGACAATAATTCACCAATCAAGAAATAATAGTTTATTTAAATTTATTTTTTTAAAATCCTTTTTCGTTGAATGGTTTGAATTTGAAAATGAATGTTTGTATAATATATTAAAACTTATAGTACACCTCAAATTTGAAACTTAATTATCCTATTTCCCATTTTCTTGAGAGATGAGAAACACTAAAGAAGATGATTAAAAAATATGGAGAAATTTAACTCGTAAGATTTTAAAATAATAATATAGATAATTAAAGAGAAATAAAATAATCTTGAAACAAAAGGTATAAATTATATAATAATATATATCATTATAAATAAAAAAACATTTGAAGAATGTAGATGTATAATTATACAAGTTGATGTAAAATGTCACATTTCCAATTCATAAGTGTGTAGCAAAAAAAAAAAAAAGACTGTAATTTTCGTGCAATTGGACCCCTATTTTCTTGGGTCCAAAGCACAAGCCTCCTAGGCCTAATATCAGGTCCGAACATGAGCCTAAGTGCTTGTTTGATTCAAATTATAGATGTGCATTCTAATGAGAAATAAATATGCAATGAATTAATCTATATACTATCTAAAAAAGAATAACTAGGAGAAACATTTTTATACGATCCTACCCTCCACTCATTTAGTTAAATTTCACATCTGTCCCCTAACATTATTAATTATTATTTTGATTTTATATTTGAGTTTTTTTTTAATAATGTAAATCATGCATTTATAAGCACATTGAATTAACGATTTAACACTATCCAACTATAATTGTAGAAAAATGAAACTATCTATATCTATATCCATGCTATATCTAAAAGAGAATGAGTGGAGGAAATTTTTTTTGACAACTCTGCCCTCAATAATTTTAGTTTAATGCCTTATTTTCCATTGCCATTATTAATTATTTTCATGCACAATTTATCTATCATATTTCTAATTGAAGAGGTTTGAAAGTTGAATTCATGCATACATGTCTCATAGCGGTGAAGTAAATGAGTATGTAAGTGTGGGTGATCAACTTTAATCACCAGTTTAGAATTTAAACTGAAAAGGTTTAGAGTTAATTCATACAAATGGTAGAATGGCAAAATGAAATGAAATGGTGTAATAGCTAAATGAAGTCCATTATGCACAATCATTATCAAATGGTAGGATCTAATCCCATTAATTCCTATAATAATAAATATAGCGGTGAATTCATGCATTTATATCTCATAGCGGTGAAGTAAATGAGTATGTAAGTGTGATTGACAAAATTTAATCACCAATTTGGAATTTAAACTGAAAAGGTTTGGAGTTAATTCACGCAAATGGTAGAACGGCAAAATGAAATGAAATGAAATAGTGTAATGACAAAATGAACTCCGTTATGCACAATCACTATCAAATGGTAGGATTAATCCCATTAATTCTCATAATAATAAATATACATCAGTCAAACTAAAATAATTGGTGCATTTAAAAAAAATCATCCCATCATCTATCTCTTTATATCCCTTGAGAACTCAATTGGAGCTAAAGTCCTCCTGTTTTTCCATATTCATAGATTCTTTTTGGGCAGCAACTTAATTTCTAACTGGAATATCTTCAGGCACATTTCCTATTTTCTTTGAGAGATCAAAATCTACTGATTGCCCACCTCTAATAGTGTAAGAATCTAAATTTGCAGAACTTATATTTGCTACTAGTTTGAACCTGTGCGTTGCACGAGATGTGTTCACATTTATACTGAAAGTGGGATTAATGTTAAATCCTTAGGGGGGGAAATGATTTGATGGATGATATTTGAATAGCTTAGTATGCATAAGGTCAGGTTTCAAAGTTAACTCTGATTCTAATCTAGAATCTATAATATAACTATGATTACATGTGAACTAAAAGTAAAGAAAGAAAAAACAACCAATTAGGTAATGTAAAAAACAAAAAAATTATTTAAGAAATATATTTTATTTTATGAGAAATAATATAGAAGTAACCAGAAAGGAAAGATTGCAAAAACGAATATATAGAAATCTCAATAGCAGTAACTCATAACATAAATATGAAACAATCTAACGTAATGCAAATATGAAAGTGAATCAATTAATCAAATCAATAATAGAGCATAAACTTAAATTTTAAATTAAAAAAAAAAAATTCAAGCGATGACAACACACACGCTCTTTTCCCTTTTCCCGCGTCTCAACTTGAATTGACTTTCAATTTTGCATTCGTGACTTGTTCCTCACATTAAATTTCTTCAGCCATATCAACATTGCCCATCTTTCTTCAAATCATGCTATGGGTAATTTTTATCTACAAGCCAATCTTTCCGTTCCTGCTTGACAAAACCATTCTTCGAAATATCCAAAGTAATTGCAAAAGCCCCCAGCCTATTTCAAACTTTACAATGCCAAAACCTGAGTCTTCTCTAAATATGTTTATGAGAATTATAAAACTTCATTATGTTCACAAAATTATTGTTCAAACTCTTCCCATGACAGCCATAAGCGAAGATGAAAACTCAGGGAAAAGAGGGGGAAAAAAGTATGAAAGCAACCCTGGGAAATCTTGCAATATGCCAAATGAAGAATTTCAAGAATGAATTCCAAGTAACAAGAAAAAGAGATACAAAAAAGAATTAGAGTACTTAGAATGCAAAGTGATACAAAGAAGAAAAAATTACCCAAAATGCAAAATGAGAAGTTTTCTGCCTCCAAATTTCTTTGAAAAGCCAAATTTTTTAGAGAACTTAGAATGCAAAGGGATACAAAGAAGAATAAATCACTTAAAATGCAAAATGAGAAGTTTTCTCGCTCTAAATTTCTTTGAAAAGCCAAATTTTATGTTCTCATGAACATTAAGAATGTAACAAACTTTTCATTTATTATATATTGCACATATAAAAAATTAATAATATTCTCAAATTTGTGCTCGCCATGCTCTTAAATTTATGCTTCTAAAAAAAGACAAACCCATATATTAATTAATAACATTCTTCTTTAAAAGATAAATCATACCATGCAATGTTTGCCTTAGGCGAATAAGGATATTCAAAACGTATCACCATCATAATTTTATAGTGTTATGTATTTCAGTTAATTACTTTACCATTTCTTGCATCTATATCCAATCCAAATTCTCAAAAAATAATTGGCAATGAAAAATTCAAATATATAATACAATTAACAAAAATTCTAACCCAAAACAAAACTATATCTTGAATATAGGATTCAATTTCAAGAGTAGAATTTTGCACTCTTCGCACAACTTTATCGAAAGGTTGTGGCAAACAGACGTTGGACTAACATCGACAAGACTTTAGCCATAGAAAAACCCGAAATAGAAACACAGTGTTTATGCCACCATTTTTATCATTGATTGATTCTGAATGTTTTATATAACCCGCTAAAATCAAAAGTAGAATTGTGAAACATTCCATAATAAGTACATTCCTATAGATTGTCTATAAGCACTAGCGAACAAGAAAAGAGAGAACCTGCTTGTCCATGTTCATATTCCTAAATTTCTCCCACTCTTTCACATTTGTCATGCAGAATGAGTCAAAGTGGCACAACATCACCTGTAAAACAAAAATAAAGTTAGAATGAAGTAATAAAACTTGGCTTAATAACAAAGCAATAAAAGAGTTCTTGGCTCCAAAAAAAATTATCTGGAGGCAAATCCCTTTCAGTAGAGAAAAGTTCAGGTTATTGAGAGAGAACAAACCTTTAAAGCACAAAATTTTTAATTTAAACTATCAGAAACACCTCTAAATCCCGTATATTATTTTGACAACAGTGATATGTTAGTGTCAACAAAATACATAGCCTTTTTTGCAGTCACATATATATTCCAAGGATATCTTGTTCTATTTGATATTTGAATATGAGATAAAGAAAAATATGATTCTCAAAACGCAACTTACCAGTGGTTGTGGAGCAAATAATCCTCTAATTTGACAGCCGAGTCAAGCTCCATCAACAAAAATCACTTAGCCGTCAACAACAACACCTGTTACTGACCAAGAAAGCAGGCAATTCAACATCAGACCGACAAACAATCGCCCATTAGAGATAAATTAAAGAATGTACTACTTAGATGTTTACAATATGTTCTCTATGGTCTCAACACAACTTAGGCAGTTAGGCATGCAAAAGTTATAAGATTTCAATAGAACATATTGGCTAGGTGAGAGGCACTTCGAAACTAATCTGGAGCTATTGTGATTGCCAATATTAACAATGACATTTTAGTATATCTAACAACAAATTGAACAACACAAGGGCAAAAGAGTTGACATGACTAACTTCAAATTTAATTGGGAACAAGGCTTAGTTCGTTACTGCTCTTGATCTATGTGAAACCATTTTATTATTATTTCTTTTTTACTTAAAAAAAGAAATTGCATCCCAAATCAATGGTAATTGGCGCAAAACGTCCCTACCTTTCAGTTCTTTTGCACAAATCATCCCTACCTTTCATTTCTTGGCAATTACATCCTCACCTTTGCATTTTTTAGTGCAATTCATCCCTGCCATCACATTGCCGTTAATATTTCCGTTTCTCATCACATTTTTTAGATGAGATATTTTGTCCAATTTTTGAAATTAAAGAATTTATATGAAGTGATACAAAAAGGGCAACAAATAAAATACAGAGACCAAAACAACAACAAAATATAAAAACTATAAACACTGAAAAATTAAAAAATAATAATAATAATAAATAAAGACTCACTTGCAAGTTTCCGAATGGCATTTCCGCAAATTATAAACACCTCTATATTCCACCCCTCTTTACTTAACCCTCCACACAGTCCACCAAGATTTGGAACAGCCCACTAAGATTTGGGACTTGACGGCACTAAAGTTTTTGCCCAACAAAACAGAAGCCCACTTACCACTTTGCTTTCCATTAACAATCCCATGTGGGATTTCCTCCTACAGAAAACTTCTGTTGCTCCTTTTATAAGCACTTTACTTCATTATTTTAGAGTAAATTCTGAATGTTGGACTCTTGTTTTCAAAGAATACCTTCCTTGCTCCATTTTTATATAAGGCGAATTACTTCATTATTTCCCAGTAAGTTTCCAATGTGGGACAAAGTTTACCAATTGTTTTGCTCCCTAGAACATTTACTTCAAATTTTCTATGTTTTCCAAATGAATAATACTAAATGTCCACTCCACATCTACCCTTTTAAATTGCTTACATATCATGATAAATTAGAAATAAATTATCATGAAATTATCGCAAGATATAAATAATTCTATTGGATGGATGTTAGGTGGACATGAGTTGAGGTGTATTTGTAGTATTACCCTTTCCACATTTACTTCAATGTTTCCAATGTATAAATCAATGTGAGACTCTTTCTTCTACAAACAACCCTTTTGTTTTATATTAATTAATTAATTTCAAATTTATCTCTTTTTCTTGATATCCAATTCAAGGGGTTCAATGGCTGGTCCATTTAGATTTTAGTTTTGTGTTTTCATTTGGTAAGTTTGGCGTAATTTATTGTTTGTTTTACGATATTAATGATTTTACTTTTACTCCAAATGGCATTGTCTATTGTTTTAAGGTGTTTTCAACATATTATTGAATTAGTGAGTGAAAACTGGAGTTATGCTTGAATCATTTTTGTTTGGCATTTAGCTACTAAATTTCGTTGTTTGTACTTTAAACTTTTTAATTTTTAGATTATTAATTTTTAAGTTTTCTTGATAAAAACTTTAAAAGTGTTTGAAAATTTAGAATCAAACGATGAGTAGATGAATGATAATTCATAACTACTTATGTAGAAAGATACTGTTTTTGAAGATTAATATTAAAGTCATTGTAAATCGGTTTTAGAATACAAAAAAAATGAAGAAAAGTTATAAAGTAAATCATTCGTAATTGTTTTTAATTATTATTGAACTATTTTATATTTTATCTTCTTAAAAAATTTCCGACCGCACAGAACTAATTTCCTGGCTTCGCCACTGATGTGAAGAAATTATCTTTCACTCTCTACAAGAATACTAGAGTCTTTCTTGATGAGAGTAAGGGGACTTTTTTCCGGAGTCTACATGACAAGATGTGCGATCCTTTTTCTCTTGCGAATATCCACACGATTTTCACTTCTATCAATAGGAGGGAGGGAGATCGTTTTCAACACATTCAATTCAATCAACTATATATTTCATGTTAGTTCCAAATATTTCTCCCACTATACTCAAATCAACTCCTCTTTTCTGAAGTGAAGTGATTATTAAGAAGTAATGAGTTCCTATCAAGCCATTTCTCTATGCATTTCCATGTGAAATACATGCCCACAACTTGGAAGCTTATTCACCAAATTTTCCCTACTCAAACTCCATCAAACAAATAGAACAGATTTCTCCAATACCCTCATCAGCATCACCATTCTCAGTCAAACCCAAATCTTGAAACAGCAACACGGGGAAGTCTAGCACGCATAATGTCTGGTTATTGAGCACGCATAACGTCTAGTTATCGAGCAGCCGGTCGACGTGATCATTAACTCTAATTGGCTGAAACCTCGGAAACACTAGGCCTAAAACCGAAAGAATTGTCTGCTTCATGTGAATGAATGGAATCCAAATGCAAGTGACAAAGATCAAAGTAGCATGGGACAAGATAGATTGATTAGCATATAAAAATATCATCTTTTTTTATTTTTTACTTTTTGAAGAATTTTGATTGGTGTTTTTTAGGGGAAATCAGAGGCGGACTTCCGTTTATATAGCAAGAATTCTCAGAGATCAGCTCCATTGGATTAATTTCTTGAATTTTTAAATTATATTTAACTAGCTTCTGACTTTTGGAAGTTACATGTACATGGGCTTATATTACCGGTATCATAATCTAGCCCTAGGGAGGGAGCCGGGGAAGGGGAAGATTAAGGCCGGCGCCGTCCCCACAAGTGCTATTTATTATTTACATTAAATTTGTTATTTAATTTGAGGAAACCAAATTTTTATTCATTATGTTACTTTATATTAGTTTTATCTAGTTAGTGCACACTACCTAGTACATACACATGTATATATTTCTTCTGACTTGTATATTTAATAAATAAATAAACTAATTAGTTAGTGTACATTGAATTGAATTCATTTCATTTGGATGTTGACTTGAATAGCTAATTCAAGTTATGATTTTTGTTTCTGCAATAATAATTTATTATTCGGGACGGACCCAAACTGTCCAAATGTCAATGCCAGATTTCTAGTTCTAACGGCCTTACTTGCCTTGGTCAAAAAACCCAAACAACAACAACAACAACAACAACAACAATAATAATAATAACATTCTTAAAAAGAAAGGGTATTTTTTAAAGGCTGGGAATTTGTTTTTTCTTTTTTGGGAACTTTTCGATATAAAGAAAAATTTTGACAGAAACTAAAGTTTAAAGTTTAGGGATATGCTGAGGCTTCGTGATTCGATGTCCGTGTACAATGGCTTGTTTTACTTATTATAGATTTCTTTCTACTTATTATAGATCTTTACGTTATACTTCAGTCGAACTTATATTTATACATATCTGTACTACTTAAATGTAAATTCTGATTGTACTTAAAAAAGAAGTTTAATAAAGTTTATGTGAACTTTAGGAATTGTCGGTGGCGTTTCTTTTTGCGTTTCTAGCTTTTTCCTTGGGTACCTTACTAGCACGCAGAAAGTTGGTTAGTAAACAAGTATGATTTATACATGTACACAGCCATGAGGGCCACTTCTCTCTCTCCAGGGAACTCTATGTCTCTTTACTATTATAGTCAAGTTCTGAAGCTTGAGGGAGCGAGCTCCCCCACTGAAATTAATGAGCGAGTATACGTAGTGAGTTAATGAATGATATCTATGAAAAATATTTGAGGTAAAGATAAAATCCCCGAAGAGGAATCTCTAATAGGCTTACATGCCAATAATGTTTTCTCAAAGCGTTCATTGCCATTAGAAATTACAATTGCTGAAGCTAGAAGTCATTTTCTAGTTGTTAATTTTAAAACATTGAAGTAGAAGAACCCAATCGAGACAAACTTAAAGTTAAGTGACCTCATTAAAATTTTGCTGGATCTCCATAGCTCAAAATGAAATTCACCCATATAATAAGAGAAATTATCATGGTATGGTATAAAATTTGTAGACCCTAGTGGTATTATTGTCCCGTAGTTCGTGCCAGCAATAAGATTTTATATTTTTTTATACAATTAGGAGAATTATTATTAGTAGTGTGGAAATTTGTTCTACTCATCCATTCAACACTGATTTACATGTTACGAGACATGAATATTTTTGGCATTAGATAGGAAAGCTATTGAAAATATAGACCTCCTAATGGTTAATTTGATATAGTGTACGCATTGTTCTAAAATGTGTCCACCGCTTCCCAGATGCTTTGTATAAATGGATTTTTTTTTTAAATAAAATTCAAAAAAATTGTATATGTGGCATAGCATCACAAAGTCAAGTGGAATTAATGATCAAAGACATGTAAAAGCTTAAATCAATATCACTAAAAGGTGGTGCATCAATACATGTTGAAAAAGTGTTCATATGATAATTATACAATGAATTTCTGTCAGACAAGAATGTCAATTTTTATATTATATTTTCATGTCTCTATAAAATTACTCATTTATATGTAAACAAATGTCACTAGTATATAACTGGTTGCTAAACCGACACTAAATTATATTCGATACGATGTATATAGCTCATGGCAATTTTACGGCTTGTTTAGCTAAGTCAACTATTTAAAAAAAATGATTTTTTCAAATTAAAATACTCTGATCTTAGACGCAGTGCATACTGAAGATGTTCAAATCCAACATTTATTTTTTCTTTCACAAGTCTCTAATTGCAAAAGTCAAACCCTGATCATAAGTCAGAAACATGGTAGCTAAATGGCTCTATGAAATACAATATTTGGACAAAAGTTAAGTTAGCCTGAACTCAACAATAATTATATATAAAATTGCAAATATATAGTTGAATCCCTATATACTATGTAGTGATCCAACGAATAGGTATCCGAAGACAATCAAGCAGGTTCAGTTCATTTATCCGACATGCATGACTCTTGCAGAATTATCGTTCAGTGTAGCCTACACAGATTTTGCAACTCGGACATGTTAACATGAATTGAAAGATTGAATGGTATACGGAGACGAATGCGACAATTTGCATCTTGAAGCATCAACATGTAGCAGCAAGGACCGGCACATAGGGCAAGTGTACTGATTTCTATCGAGCCATTTCTCGATGCATTCAACGTGAAATATGTGCCTGCAATTCGGGAGTTTATTCACGAAATCTTCTTCCCCGAACTCCGTCAAGCAAATAGAACATATTTCTTCCACGCCCTGATCATCCTTGTCTCCATCCCCGCCCAAACCTAAATCATGAAACTGCAAAACGGGAAGATCCAACATGTACACTGGATCTTGACGAGAATGATCGTTGTCATCTCCTCGACGGAACGCGAAAAATAGTATGCTCAAAACAATAAGTGCTGCCTGCTTGATTAGATTGAGTGGAATCCAAACACAAGTGGCTAGAATTAGGGCAGCACTTGATAGATGAGATTGACTATACAAACTTATCATTTTTAGAAGAGTTTTAGGAACAGAAAAAATGAAGTTTCGATGATGAAAAACAGAAGTGGGCATGATCAGTTTATATAGGAACAGACCTCACAAGTCAACCCATAATTTCTTGGATTTCTAAACTATTTTTCTAGTTTTACTTGTAATAATAATTATTATATTTAAGTGATTAACCTCTGACTTTTGGAGGTTATATTGAGGAAACCAATAAAATATTTGGGGTTTAAAAATTAATGTAGCTGTTTAGGATCATATGGGGTTAGCATATTTTAAAGTTTTGAGATCCCTTAGAATCCGACTCTTGCGGTGGCGCGGCCTCGGGGGATAGGGAAGGCCGGCGCCGACCCCTCCATGAGAACATAGATTATAGATACCACTGCATGTATATACCTTTATTTTAATTCTTGTAAATAAATAAATATAAATAAATTAAAAAATATGTAAAAAAGCTTCATTGAACACAATTGCTCGAATACCTCAAGGTCTTATTACAGAATACATATTACATGGCATAATAACGGTAAGGTAACTCAAAAGAAGAGTTGCGACACTTTGAAGGTTTTTGTTATAATCCATAAATAAATAGATTGGTGAACTGCGATGTAAGTTTCAAGTATTAGATGTCTGGTGTCGTAATGATACCAAATGTGACATAATATCAGTCGATAATGTGAGCACATCACTACCCCATAAATTATATTGTGCCACACTATATACGTCTGGTGCTATAATAACACTAGATGTTTGGTGATTGATCAAATTTAGTGAACTAATCATTAACAACATACAATTTCCCTACCAATTTCGAGGGTCTTTCGATTTTTTGCTTTCTTTTTTTCATTAATTAAAAATGTTCTTTTATATCCACATATAATAATATACTCCAAAATTGGATATAGCATTAGCATGTCATCTCAATACGTATATATGACTACAATTTTGTCAATAAATTGATTTAGAGTGATTAGAGTCCTCGATTGAAGATATGTAAACTCATTAGTTATCATTACTGAAATCGCAAGCCTCAGTAAACTTAAAAATATAAATTTGGTTCATTAAACTTAAAAAAAAAAAATCAACTAAAAATTATTTTATGTCGGTTATAATGTTTGACTTTTCCCTACAGAGTCTCATTCTGGTGTTATATATATGACACCCTATGACACTATACAACCATGTCGTGTATATATATTACATTAGCTCAGTTTTATTTCTCTATATGTTCCACAAAGATATAGGTCGTGTTCCTTTATAATGTAATTGAAATATAGTTTTCTTATGCACATTACAAACAAAATAAAACTATTAAAAGTGAAATGAAATAATTAAATAATAATTGTGGAGCGAAGGGACTATTATAATAATTAATAAATTGGAAGAACCTTTTATATCATCTTATGGCATCAGACTCGTAATTATTTAAAATTAAAAAAAAAAAGATAAAAGGAGAAAAGAAAAGAACGAGAGAAAAAGAAAAGATAATAATTTCATTAGACAACACAAGAGAGATGCGTGGCATTATTTCCATTGACATGGGCAATAATATAGAAAGAACTTAGTTTGAGCTTGCACACACATATCAGGAGAAAATTACGAGCTCTAAAAATTGGTGAGTTGGTCACAGCACAGTTTACCATTCTGATTTCATAAGACGAGATATAGATATATATATATATATATATCCGTGTCGTGATCACACCTCCTCCTATATTCTGAATATGTATTGCTCCCTCTCCTTCTCTTGACAACAAGTGGAGTTACATCTGCTGGGAGATCATTTTTGTGCTCCTCAGATAGTTGCAAATCTTCAATGTGATCTGTAGTTTGTTGTTGGTTTCAAATTAATTGAGAAGGACTTGCTTGATTAAGAAATGACCAAGAAATGATCACGTGATCAACGTTTAGATCCATATAACTGGGCCTCTTTTCTGAATCTTCATGGCATAAGGCCCAAAATATTTTAATTTTTGTTATATATATGAATATTATTTTAATTTAATTATTTTGTGCATGGTTGAGAATATCATTCATTTAAGTGATTTGAATAAGTGCTACAATAGTTAAATATTTACATTTCAGGTGAGCAGTCTCGTATTCGAATTACACATACCCTTCCCCTATTATCCCTCCCCTCTTCCTATCTCCCATTGTATAAAAAAAAAAAAAAGGAGAAGATCATTCATTTAGCCATTTTGGGTACGTTATGTCACATAAGTATATAGCACCAATGGCGGAGCCAGTCACGAAAGTGGGGTGAACCGAATAGGGGCCAAAAAAAAAATTTGCCTTAGCCTAAACATATAAAAAAAATTTTCTAAAGGCCCAGCCCATTTTTGGGCTATGCGAAGGACCAAGGAAGCCCTCCTGGTTCCACCATTGTCAATAGCACATCGTATAAATGAGTATTAAGTAGACGGTACTAAGAACGATTAAGGAGAAAATCTCTATTGATTTTTATAGTGACAGAATGTAGAGTTTTGCATGAAATTAGACAAAACCAGACAGATATTGTAAGTGATGATCCTATTACTTCGAACCAAAGCTTAATGAAAATATTTTTGATTAACCTCCCTTAATACTGTGTATATACTATCATACTTATGATTTTGTAAATATTTATCTGTTTTTTATCATGTCTATCAAACTTGTCCTGAAAGACATATACACCGTCAGACTTTTTTGTTGGGAGGGGGTGGCATAATTTTTGGTTTGAAGGCTTAAATATTCAGAAACTTGACTTGTAATGTAATAATTATATTTCACCAGGCTCTTTTTCCAATATATTTTCGTATTTAGCCTACAATATCATTTTTTTTTCCATTCGAATTTATCTAGTAATAATATAGAGATCTTATATATATCTAAGTCATATGATTAGATTTCATTTCATTATTGCATAAATTTAGATCTAATTATATTAGGTCGATATACTTTTATTTTTAGGAATCGATATATACTTTCGAAAAATCTATCTATCTATCTATATTCTATAAATATTAATGAAATCAATTAAGTTGTTGACTTTTTTCCCGCCTGAATGCATTTGGTGAGCTTCATGATAGAATTTTGAGGTAATTTCTTTTTGTGGTACCTATAAAATTATTTACTGAATTTTGCATTATTTTTAAAAAATCTATCTATTATTTTGTAATTTCATCCCTCTATCCCTTATCGTCTCCCAAATTGTCAAGGAATAAATACCACATCGATTAAATATAAAAATATAAACTAACATATAAAGCACTTGGACTAATTCTCTTAATAAGACTGACCTTTTAAGATAGAACATCAAGTCTTAATATGGTATCAGAGCCCGTCAAATTCAAACGAGCAATTCGATCCAGTTAAGACTCAAATGAGCACACGAATTTCAAGATTAATATGCTCCAACGAGCCAATATCTTGCGGGGCGATCTTAAGAGATAAATTCCACATTGATTAAATATAAGAATATAAACCAACATATAAAGCACTTGGGTTACTCCTCTTAATATGTTGACCTCTTAAGATTAAACCCCAAGTCTTAATAGGAATGAATCTCATGTTACGAATTTCCATTTTAAAGTCCATATCTCTGCCTTAATTTTCGTCCATCCCTTGTTCTTTCTTCTGTAATTGGGATTCTTGGATATTATACGTTCCCTATGTTAGTTTTCGTCTCTGACTTCTGGTGTTACAACCAGCAAGTTTCCAACAATGAACTGATAAAGAATGCGGTGGAAAATGCAATGAAAAATAGATGAAGAGCTGTTGTAGCATAGAGCAAAAAATGAAGAACAATAAGGAGCAGAAATTATGATTTCTTGGAGAAAATTTTTTATTACTGATTTCAAAGTGGAATGGCCATATTTATACAAGACAATTGATGATTTTCTAATGCAATACAATCATACCTATTAAGTCAACACTACTCTAGTACAATAATACTAGTTACACCTGGTTTAGTACCTAACCAAACTAAGCCATTCCCTCCATTTTTCCTTCTTCAAATGTTTGGAGTTTTAGGTAAAAGCTTCATGCTTTTACATTCTCCTCCTTAAAGCTTATAGATAACACTCCAACTTGATGCTTCAAATCTTCAAAACGAGCCTTGGGCAAAGCCTTTGTGAACAAATCAACTAATTGAACTTCTGAAGGACAGTATTGGAGATGAACTTCTCCTTCCTTTTTCAACTTGTCTAATAGCATGAAACTTCATCTTAATATGCTTTGTCCTCCCATGATTGACAGAGTTTTTAGCCACTACAATTGCTGATTGGTTATCCACCAAGACAGTAGTAGGATTAACCTAAACTTGTTGTAAATCATTCAAGATTTTTCTCAACTAGATCGCATGATTCACTGCTATAGATGCTGCAACATACTCGGCTTCCACTGTGGATCGAGCTACTACATCTTGCTTCTTTGAATTCCAACAAAATACACTTGATCCAAGTGAGAATAAATAACCACTGGTGTTTTTCATGTCATCCACTGAACCAGCCTAATCACTGTCTGAATAACCAATCAAATCTGAGCCAACTCCCCCTTCAAAGTAGATGCCCTGACTGATGCCCCCTCTAATATACCTTAGAACCCTTTTAGCAACTCCATAATGAGTATAAGATGGCTTGCTCATGTATCTAGAAAGCAAACTAGATGCAAACATCAAGTTTGGCCTTGCTGTTAAATACAGCAAACTCCTCACAAGACTTATGTACTCCTTTTCATTAGTTGGCTTATCTCTATCTTCTTTGGACAATTTTGTATACATAGCAATTGGAGTATCAACTGGCTTGCATTGCAACATCTTAAACTTCTTAGATCGGAAGAGCATACTTTTGTCGAGAAATGAAGATTCCCTTTTCTGTTTGCTCTATCTTAATGCCAAGAAAATACTTCATTTCTCCAAGATTTGTCATCTCAAATTCTTTTTTCAATTCAACAGCAAGTAACTCAATTTTCTCCTTGCTACTTCCTGTAATGAGCAAGTCATCAACATACAAAGAAAGAATCAAGATATCAGAATTTTCATCAACTTTGACATATAGAGTGTGCTCATTCTCACTCCTCCTGAATCCATTAGCACATAAATATTTAACAATTTTGTTGTACAAGTTCTAGGTGTCTGCTTCAATCTATACAAGGCATTCTTAAGTTTGAAAACATGATTAGGATTCAGATTTGAGTAATAACCTTCTGGTTGCTCAACATAAACATCCTCCTCCAATTCGCCATTGAAGAATGCTGATTTTACATCCAGCTGATGTATTTTCCATCTGTTTTGGGCTGCTAGAGCAATCAACAGCCTAATTGTATCCATCCTTGCAACTAGTGCAAAAGTCTCAAAATAGTCAACACCACTTTCTTGTGCAAATCCCGTAGCAACCATCATTCCTTTGTACTTGTAGACTGAGCCATTTGGATTCATTTTGCTTTGTAAATCCATTTCACTCCAATAACTTTTCTGTCAGTGGGTCTGGGAACTAATTCACAAGTTTTATTTTTCTGAATCATTTCCATTTTAGCCTCTATTGCATCCACTAATTTAGGATATTTTACTGCTTCATCATAGCTTATTGGTTCCACAATTACCATGTGGCATCTCTCATAAATTTCATTCAAGGGTCTAGTTCCTCTAGGAGGTGGACCACAACTTGAAAAAGATTCGGATGGACCTTCATTTGATGAACTGGATTCTGAAATAGAAAGCTGAATTTTTTGTGCTGGAGATAGATTTTCCGTTGGTGTAGAAAAAACCACTGGTTGCTACTGTGATTTGGATTCCTTCCAATTCCACTTAGCATTTTCATCAACTTTCACATCTCTAGAAACTATAATATTCTCAATTTCTAGATTATAGATTCTATATCCCTTTGACTGAGAACTATAACCAAGAAAGATCCCTTTCACAGCCTTGTGATCCAGCTTGCTTCTTTTCTAATCTGGAACATAGATATAACACAAAGAACGCTTTCAGATGTTTGGCCGTAGGTTTCAGTCCATGCCTCAATAGTTGTCTTGCCTTTCATCGCTTTTGTTGAGAGTCTATTTTGCAAGTAGACTAAGGTATACACAGCTTCAGCCGAAAACTAGTTTGGCAATCCCTTCTCAGCTAGCATATATCTAGCCATCTCTATGATTGATCTATTTTTCCTTTTAGCCACTTCATTTTACTGTGGAGCGTAGGGAACAGTAAGCTAGTGATACACTCTATACTCCTCAAAAAATTGATTGAACTTTGCTGAGGTGTACTCCTTACAATTATTTGATCTTAGAGTCTGAATTCTGCAACTAGATTGTGCCTCCACCAGATTTTTGAACTTCTTGAATATATTAAACACATCAGACTTGTTCCTCATGAAATATACCCAACACATTCTGGTATAATCATCAATAAACAGCAAATTCTGACTCAAAAAAGGAGTTTTCATGGGACCGCAGATGTCTCTTTGCACTAGCTGCAATTTTTCAGTTGCTCGCCATGCTCTATCAGTTGGAAATGACTCTCTATACATCTTACCCAAGCTCCAACTCTTACAAACTCCTCCTAGTTCTGTGATTTTAAGCAATTCCCTCACTAAATCACGCAAATATACATAGGACAGAGACTTGTAGCTATAATGTCCATATCTTTTATGCCACAAACCAGATTCATCAACATCAGCCTTTGAAACATTTGCAATCAAACTATTCTAATGAATGCTAAAGCTTTTATTCTTCATGCGAATACAAGCAATTTCAACATCATATGGATAATAAATGTTGCACATATGGTTTTTGAAATTCACAGCATAATTCTTCTCAGGCATTTGGCCAACACTCAACAAATTAGAGTTCAATTCAGGTACTAATAAAACATCCTCAATATATTTTGTACTTTTCTTAGTTTGGACAGCAATGGCGTCAATCTCTTTTGCTGGAAGAGCTTCTTTATTTTCTATCTTTATGGAGGCTTTGACATCAGTGTTTAGATGATAGAAAATCTGCTCCATGTTGGTCATATGATTTGTGCATCCACTGTCCACAAACCATTCCTGCTGGCCATTCTTATCAGCCCCATAGAGTGCAACAAACAATAAATTTCCATCCATCTTCTCATGTGCAACTGCAGCTTGTTAAAACTGATTTCCATGTTGATTTTGATTTCCTTGTTGATTTTGATACTGATTTTTGGCCCTACAATTCTTCTCTATAGGCTATACTTCTTACAGAACCTGCATTTTTTTGTTTTCCAGCAATACTTCTTCGGATGATTGTTATTTCCACAATGTCCATAAAAAAGATGAACATTTCCTCTACCCTTCTTCTTCTCATCATGATTCTTCTTTTCACCACTTCCTTTTGAGGTTTGCTGCTTATGTTTTACAGTAAATGCTCCTTCACTTGAAGTTTCAGATCTTGAAGCCATTCTTTGCTCATAGGCCAACAAAGCACTTGTAAGCTCAGTTAATGAGAGGCTTGACAGATCCTTTGTGTATTCTATGGCTGTTTTAACTGCATCTTACTTTTCTAGGAGAGTGATATGCATCTTTTGGACTACTTTCTTCTCTGGAAGTTCTTCTCCATTCAACTCCAGTTGATTTACAACATCAACTACTCTTGTAGAGTAATCTTTACCTGATTCAACTTCTTTCATCCTCAAATTCTCAAAATCTCTGCTCAATGCTTGCACTCTTATAGTCCTCGCATTCTCTGAACCTTTAAATCCTTCTTGAACTTTTCCCTAAGATTCTTTTGCTGAAGTCACAGTCACTATTCTGGGAAAAATCGTTTCTGATACGGCAGAGTAAAGAAATGAGAGAGTCTTCATATTTTTGATTGACTGATCCTTGTGCTGCTTTAACTGATTCACTGTAAGGGTTGCATCTATTGCTTGTGGTTCATAAATTTCTCAACTATTTCCCATAGATCATGTGCCATCAAGAAAGCCTTCATTTTGATGGACCAAAACTCATAATTTTCCTCTCCAAACACTGTAGGAATTGGAAGTGAAGACAACCCCGTTCCTGCCATTTTCTTCTTTCTCACAGGCCTTTAAGATCAATGGAAGCTCTAATACCAAATGTTAGTTTTTGTCTCTGACTTCTGGTGTTACAACCAACAAGTTTCCGGCAATGAATAGATGAAGAATGTGGTGGAAAATGCAATGAAAAATAGATGAAGAGCTGTTGTAGCAGAGAGCAAAAAATGAAGAACAATAAAGAGCAGAAATTCTGATTTCTTAGAGAAAATTTTTGATTATTGATTTCAAAATGGAATGGCCATACTTATACAAGACAGTTGATGACTTTCTAGTATGATACAATCATACCTATCAAGTCAACATTATTCTAGTACAATAATACTAGTTACACTTGGTTTAGTCTACCTAACCAAGTTAAGTCATTCCTTCTATTTTCCTTTTTCAAATATTTGGCGTTTTAGGTAAAAGCTTCATGCTTCTACACCCTAATTTGATTTCCTCTCTCCCTTAATTTTTGGCATGGCATATCATGTCACGCCCCCAATTTTATTATCATTTTATCTCAAAATATCGATAGCAGAAGTATTATCTCAATTTAAAATCAAGGGCGAGACTTTACAAATACAATTCAAAAGTATTGAGATGCTTTCGCTGCGCACTCTGATAATTAAGTGTATTGTAGGCTACCCACAACGAAACCTCAGCCACGCACTGAAATCTCGATCACATACATATATCTTCTCCACCTTTGGGACGATCTTGCCACAAAGCTAGTTATTCAATACTTATAGGATTGTAGAATAGGAGAGTGAGTACAAAATACCCAGTGAATAACAACACGTATTGGCTCACTCAAAACAATGCAAGAAGGATGACAAATTAACAAAGATACAAAGATACAAAGTTCGGGCATATCATTTAGTTTAGCTTTTACCCGTAAGTCATACGATACAAATATATAAATGGCAAAGACCACATAGAAAGGCCATAGTATCACAAAGTAATACAAATACAACTCAAAAAGGGTAGACAGCATCACTTGCGAGGCCGAAGAGCAAAGATCAATCATTTATCCAAAGCAATGGTGCATCATTAATTATCAAAGGCTAAATACAATTAAAGGAAGACACGGTTCCAAAAGAGATAGAGAGCCTAACGAGAGAGCCAAGAAATAGAAAAGGATAGAGCCAAAGATATGCGTTATTCACCTTCAAATATTTCTCGAATAATCTCAAGTGGAAAAGTGCCACTAAAGTTTTGATATTCCTCAATTAAAGCTATTTTTCAAACTATAATCCTTCAATATATGGTAAGGAACCCTTTTCAAGTGAGAAACTATATATTTGATAGGTTTTTAGGGTTGTTTCTCCAGACGAATTTTGAGGAGTTTGGGAGACAAAGGGAGGTTGGTTGGGTATTTGGAAGTTTGAGGACCCCTTTGCCATTTATATAATAGTTCGATCTCAATTGATTTTCATTAAGTTTTGAGTTTCACTAATATGAGTAAGACACGTGGCGCGTTTGAAACCATTTGTTTGAAGGAGTGACGTGGCCAAATCTCGTTTACTCATTTACTGTTCAAGAAATCCTTATATTTTGTACTGTCTTGAAATTAAATCACCGTACTTTGATTAGATCGGAATTGAGAACTAAATTCTTTTCTTTCATTGACATTTGAACGTCAACTTTGGGATCTTTCAATGTAATTGAAACAATTATGTTGTCGTTGTCAACCATGTAGCTTAATTTGGGATTAAATTTTCCGGGATGTTACATATCATAATCATATGGCTTATCTGTTTTAGCTATTTCTTTTATTTATCACCTGATTTGATATTACTAACCCCTAATTCGAAATGAATATTTGGTGGATTTGATTAAAACCTTTAATTCCTCTTTGCCTTACATGGGCTGCATTGCTTTATCAAGTTTTTTTGGGGTTATACTCTGATTTCATCCAACTACTTTTGGGTTATGCTCAGGAAACTCGAAAATAGCGCCGGAGGAAGAAATGAATCTAAAGAGAGACGCGCAGCCGGGAGTCTTTGTTCTCAGTTATTGGCATGTTGTGTGCTCCTTGTGCCACATCTTCCGATCTCTTTCTCAGTTATTTGTTTGTTTTTCAACTTATTTTTATAGAACATTTTCCTAAATAAGAGCATGTCCCATGTTTTTATTTAAAAAACAATTGAGTTTTTCCGATTTGTTAAAATGAATGACATATCATCTTTATTCATGTTCTTTTGGGTAAAATAAAATGTAGTGAGTAATTCTTCAATCTATCATTTTACCATTTCTTGATTTTGAATGTGTCAACTACTTCTACGAAACTATTACATCAATTTTAGTCACATTGTAAAGTTTCTAAGAGCATATAAATATAAGTTGAGAAATGAGAACCTATTGCAATGAACTCCATATTTGTAGGACCTTGGCTGCATTTCTACATTGCGTTTGGTATCGGGTTTTCATCGGAGTTTCAGACTTGGCAAAGGCATCAGCTAATTATTTGAATATATAAAATTTCCAACTTGTTTCGGAGTAAACTGTTTATTATATTTTTGTGACATATTAACGTTTTGATTTCATGTGCGGTATCATTAGTAATCTATTTAACTAAAATATTTCAGTATTATATAGCGTGTTATAAAAGAATAAATATATTTCGCCCTAGATAAGGTCACCAAAAGCAATGGATCTGAAATTTATTTGTGTATCTTTTAGTAAAAATATTTTGTTAACTACATCTTAATATGCACAATTGATAGATCATGAAATGCGAATTTGCATATATTATTATAAAATTTGTGATTTTCATTTTTGTTCAAATAGTTGAGACCTTTTCATTTTAATGCTTGAGTGTGCAACATTTTTTTTTTCCCAATTAGAAAGAGGGCAAAAATATTGCCTTTGCCAAAGTTAGATCACACATTAAGCATTGAATTTAGTTATTGTGTGCAACGTTTTTTTTCCCAATTAGAAAGATGGCAAAAATATTGCCTTTGCCAAAGTTAGATCACACATTAATCATTGAATTTATTTATTTTTTTAAATTATATTGTGGATATTAGCTGTGTAATAATAACAAGTTTTATTCACTCAAGCACTTAAAATCAAGGTAATTAGATAACGAATGATAAAGAGATAGCATGAGCTTATGTATTGAACAATATAGGAATATCACTGTCTTAATTTTTCTGACAAACCTAACTATGCATACTGGAATCAAGATCTCTGGCTCTACCGCAGGTGTCAACCAAAGTAACGCGTTTCACTTCAAAAGTTTTTTAATTGAGATTTTATTTATTTATTCATTTTTGGCGCACCACGTTGCTTTATTGAGTGAGCATTTGTTTTCCAGTTTACCCACACTTGTGCATTCATTTTCTGATGTTTTTTGTATACATGACATGTGAAATCATTTGTTTTGTTGCATGTAAAGAATGATGGAACTTGTCAAATAGGGATAGCAGATTTAACTTGAAAAGTCGAGCCCGATGGAAACTCGCCCTGAATCCCCACGCCGATTGGAAACGGGGTGGGGACGGGGTACAAAGTTATGCCCCGAATCACAAGCGGGGGATGAGTTTTGGTTCCCCACCCCGAAACCCAATTTTTTGGTTCTTTATTTATTAAAAAAATTACTTTGTATAGCATTATTAGGTCTCAAAATATTATTATTTGTATAAAAATTACTTAATTATTATTTGTTCATTAGGTCTCAAATATTATCATCTATATATATATATATATTAAAGGAAATTAGTCCGCGGTACAATTTTCCTACCAAAAGTTTGTTAATAGGGTCATTTTCGAGGTTTTATTTTCCTTGAGGTAATTTGAGTGGTATTCTGTAATTTTCATTTTTTTTTAATTTTTTAATTATTCTCTTCCATCTTATCTATTTCTCCAATCTTCCATCTTATCTTAAATTTTTTTTTTTGTGCTTAAAAAGTCTTTTTTGAATTTAAATCAATTTCACTTACATTTTTTTAGTATATGAATAGTTGAACACTTATGCTGTCATATGACGTATTTTTTATTTTATTTCACGAACACAGACCCAACCCTCTAAACTTCATTTGGCTCTTGAATTTTGAATTGAAGTATGTGGTATGTTTTAATTTCACGACTTTTACATATATAGATAATTGAGTTCAAGCCTTTTCTTTCTTAATTAAATCGAGCCATGATTTTTTTTGGGAAACTTTTTTTTTAGTTAATTGTGACAATATCATCAATTGATATACTAAAATTAGTTTTATAAATAAAAAGAGTAATACTATTTAGCGCCACTGGTATTTAGTACCATATTAAGGTGACACTAAATAATAAGTTGAATTAAGTTGATCATTTATTTATTCATTTAATTTTACTTTTCATTTAATGATACATTGGATGCCACCTAAACTGGTGCCAAGCACTACTGGTGCTACATAGCATTATTTAAATAAAAATGATAGAGTATGATAATAGATGCGATTTACAATTCAATTTAATAACTAATAGATAAGTAGCATCATTCAATTGCTTAAATTATAGATAAGTTTAATTATCTAATTATTTAACCGATGGATAAGTGTCGACGTGCTTGAAATTTGTTTATATATGTGTGTGTGTGTATATCTATAGTGGGACGGGGATCTAGGGGGAGGGAAATTTGGAAAGAGGTACGTGTGGTTCTCCGACCTAAAATACGAGCATTTTAATGATTAGAGTTCAATTCGAACCACAAATTTATAGTTTATAATTAATAGAAATGAAACATATAAATTGTTAGCTTAAGTTAATTGAAAATTACAATTATAATTTTTTCTTTATTTTTCCTCTATGATTGTTAATAATTATGACTACTTTTCCTTAAAAAATATATTATTACTTTTATATATTATTAATTTATACTATTTTCATGTTGTATTGCTATATGGATTTCTAATAAAAAATATTGTCAGGGTACATGATACTGTCTAACTAACAATTATTTCATAGAATGTCATTTATCTAAAATAGTGATAAAAATAAAATAATATTTATTTGTCTTAACAATAACAATTATGTTAAAATTTACTGTAAATAATAGTTGCATTAACGTGACAAAGAACAAATCTTCATTACTATTTAGTTGATATTAAAAATTAATTATTTCTTATATTAAATAGGTAACGAACCTTATAAAACCCCATCATACAAAAAAGAAAAGGAAAAAATATAGCAATACTATTTCATATTATTTATTTTTAAAATAATTATATACATTCTCCTCGTGTAACGCACATGTGAAAACCTAATTTGTATAAAAACTACTTAATTATTATTTGTTTTGGGCTCTGGATATATGTCTTGGGCTCCATTATGGTCCAAGAATGGCCTCTATAACCTACTTTCCCTCCAAGAATTTTGAGTGTCAATTGACCCTTTTTTATTACACCATATCCTGACTTCGTTTAGTTTCACTTTCGATGTGAGATTCCATTTGCCTTTCTACTATATTAATAGAAAGACATCCTACATCGGATCCATAGAAAAGTAGAATAAGGCTAACTTATTATAAAAAGTAATGCTTGTGACACGTATGCCTTATCTTGTATATGGTGTAAATAATTTTCTTATATATGTGCCTTTTTAGGCTAATATTTTACTTGCATGTGTTTTAAATTAAAAAAAATTGGGGTAGGGATATGGGATTTTCTTTTCCCCACCCCGAACCCACCCCCGATCCCTGATTGACCCCAATTCAACTGGGGATTGGGGCGGGGTAAAAAAATTCAGGGCAGGGCGGGTCGGGGGAAGCCAAACCCGACTCTAACCCGTCCCGTTATCATCCCTATTGTCAAAGCATGAGCTATAGATGACTAGACTAGAAGCAAGGGGCTGGAATTATCTTTTTGTTGCTTCGATTTGTTCTTCTTTTGAATGGCTTGAAAGGAGTAAAGTAAAAATAGGTGATATGATTTTATAGACATTCAATGTAGGCTGGTCACCATTTTAAAGATTTTTCACGGTGTAAAGTCCTTGAATGCATTATATTTGCCTTTGGATTTCTCTATAACTCGATTTTGTTAGACTTACTTGAATTTGGTGTTCCAGTGCAACGTACAGGTAGTACTAGTATAATTAAATTCTAAAAAAGCAAGGAAACTCGTCTTACCTTGCGTTCAACTAAATATTCACCTAATTTGGCAAACTTCTGTTATGAATTGACCATTAGCCCTTCCAACTTTCCAAAACGTATGGGGATTAGGTGTTCAATAATTTTAACTTTTAAAGAATCTTCCCCTCTTCTTTTAAAGCCAAGATTTTCATTGTTAAAGTTACTTTCTTACGTTATAAAATTGATGTGAGGTTTTTGGAAAAAGTTTTGTATGACAAAATTCACACTAGAGTCAAGGTAGCACATATGGTCTTATACATTTTTAAGTGAAGGGCTTTTCAAGTTGTGTGGTATGAATTGTGTCATAATGGCTAGATACTAATGTTTTGGGTGAGAGGTCACATGTTCGAACCACACTTAATCCTCTTTTAATTTCCCTCTCATCATTTATATCCATTTGTATTGAAAAAAAAAATTTCAACATGTGACAATTACTTTATAGTTGAACAAACGTCTCAATTTGGACAATGGTTGCCCTATGCAAACTGGGCAAACATTTATAATATTTGAGGGCCTTTGCCTAAGACTGATGTCGTTTTTGGCAAGAAATCCTCTTTTAATTTCCCTCTCATCATTTATATCCATTTTTATTGAAAAAAAAAAAAAAATTCAACATGTGACAATTACTTTATAGTTGAACAAACGTCTCAATTTGGACAATTGCAAACTGGGCAAACATTTATAATATTTGAGGGCCTTTACCTAAGACTGATGTCGTTTTTGGCAAGAAAGTCATCCTTGGATGGTTGCCTGACCAATATCCGCATGCACGGGAATATGATGAAAGGTTGCAAATTTATGCACCTGAATGCTAAAGTGGCGTGAAAGGATATGACCAATCTACTACATTACAACCTGTGTAAAAAGCAGATATGAACCCATTAATTAAAACTAATAATTTATGAATTTAATTCGAATTTGAACTTAAAATTTGTGTTTAGACATCCAAAAATTTTCAAAAATGGAACCCTATCACGCTAAAAGCTGTACTTGCTTTTTACAAAAGTCTGTCTTAACCCTAACTCAAACGAGCATGCTTCCCTTAGAAATAGGGCACTAGAAATGTGATATTTTGTGTAAGGTTGTCTTTATCATACACGTTATTTCAATTACATCATACAAATTCCAATGATAAAAGGTTAGGTATAGGCCAATAATGTTAACTTTTAAGAATCTTTCCCCACTTTTTTAAAGCCAATACTTTAAAGTTACTCTTCCATATTATTAAACACGATAAGCATTTTGAGTAGCACAAAAAATTTGAATAACAAGTTAATCCTAAACTCGAATGAGCACTCGATAAGGAATCCCCTTCATATTCAAGCGGTGTAATTGAGAATATTTTAATTATATCTTATCATAAGGAGCTTTATTTTCTACAAAAATAAAAAAAAAAATAAGGAAGAAAGAAAGAAAGAAAAGTCGTACATACTATTACTTTTTTTTTTTGGATCGTACATACTATTACTTAGATCATTACTTATATATCTAAATAAATTAAGTTGCTCGTTTGAGTTGCCTTCTGTTTTTGCCTTTTAGAAAGTATTTTACAAAGAAACTAAAATGAATTAGGGCCCGTTTGACATCGATTATAATCAATTTGTTTATAATACATTTTGAATTTTAAATTTTTTACGATACTTGTCATTTTGTCTTATTAAAATCTCATACATCCATCACATTAAATAACAATTTTTCATTTTTTAATAAAACTTGCCCAATCAAATTAAGACAAGTGTCTCAAAAATTCAAATTTCAAAATATATTATAAATCAATCCAATTATAAATGATACCAAACATACCCTTAGTTTTCTTCAACGAAACATTAAATTCATGAAAGAAAGTTATTCTAACAACATCAAATAGTTCACCGGTTACAAAACCTATTAAGTTAATAAAAATGAGTTCTTTAGAAATATCAAAAGAGGTATAACAAGGGGATTTTTAGTAGGTTTCTAATGGAAAAAATCACGTGCTCACGGATACGTTAAATAGGGTACTTTAGACCAATAAACAATTCATATATAAGATTTGAAATCCACATTGGATTGTTAATTGGTGGATGATGTTGGCTTATGTTACTCTTTAGAGTACCAGAATTTTGTTTGTTTCTGACACAATGTACCAATGGCTAATGTGAGTATATGATCATCGCCATAAATAATAAATCACATCTGTTTTTGGTCGTATAGCACACTATCTATGTGATGCTATAATAACACTAGATGATCAGATGATACCAGACGTTTCGTGTTTGATCAAATTTTGGACTTGTGTGGTAAGTAAGGCTTTGGTTAAACGTCACGTCGATTTCATTGACTTTTGCGTTGAATAAAGAATTAGAAAAACATTATGATGGGCAACGTGTAAAAGTTATAGAAGTGGAAAGGAGGCCAATAACCAAACTTCAAAGTTGAAGTGGGCCAAATCTCCGTTCCTTCCTTCCTCGGTCTCGTAGGCCCAAGTTTTAATAAGATAAGTTTCCAAAAGGTTAAAAACAGTAATTAAACAATTTTTTTTCTTTTTCTTTTATGACTGGAATTAAACAATTTTTTAAGCATCTGAAACAACTTTAATTTTAGTAAATTATATTGTGAACATTATTATGTTCTTATTATTGAGATAATGAAATAATTAATAAATGTAATAAAATCATTTGTTCGATGAAGTGCATATATATTATTATAAAAAACATTTAAAAATCCTATACATTAATGATTAATCTTATGTTATTCCTTGTACCTATTACCTTGTGCCTTCTTAACAAGTCTAACAACAATATATATTATAATAAAGTAAAAGAAAAATATTATGAAGATTATGTAATTATTAAATCACAGTTGTGAGACGATAAAAAAATAAAAAGAAGAACCTTTTAACTAATTTACTTCGAGGGGCGTTGAATTGTTTCTCTATCTCTACTTGACATTTGGATAATTTCTTTTCTGTATGATGACTAAAAAGCCTTTTTAAGTGGACAACCTCTAATGAAATTTTTGAAAAATTCATGAAAATTAACCTTCTTTTCCATCTATTACAGCTAAGTTCAATTTCTCTCTCTTTCCTTTTTTTCCCCAAATCAATGAACAAGTGATTTTTATAATATAAATAAATAGTTAAAGGAACAAAGCCTATGAATTGATGGTCTAATAATACTTTAAACAAGTCAAACTTGACAACTTTTAAACTAGTTGGGTAAGATTTATACACGATGGTATTTTCGCTGTCAAATGCATATAAAATATATTATAGTAATTTTAATAATTTTGTTTTCCAAATTAACTTACTTCCTAATTATATCAAATATATGCATTGAACCAACCGGAATTGTTGAAAAATAATGCTATTAATATCAATACTAATCATATATATAAATAAACCAACCAAGCTAAATTATATAACACTCTTGTCATATAACAATACTCTATGTCCTTTGGATTGAGGTGAAAATTTTCTGATGCCCTCCCTCACAGGTGAGTGCGTGCACGTCAAGTGAAATGAAATTGAAATTTTGGGGATTCTTTTTATTTTTATTATTTCCGTGATTGGGTAGTTTAGTAAGAGGTAATAAATAGTTGAAGACAAGAAAAAAAAGAAAGGAAAAAAAAAGTGAAAATCCAAAATGAAAACTTTAAAAATGACAGAAATTCCACTCTTTTAGTCCGCTGCTCCTTCTCTTTCTGTTCCGACAATCCCATCCGCCGCTACCCACCAACTCTCTTTCCCATCTGCCAAGGCTCTTCTCACTCCATATCTTTAAA
>CAVNYN010270271.1:0-42511 GCA_963692815.1 Nyctanthes arbor-tristis
ATAGGTTTCTTTCCACATGAATTGAATCCAAGACCCACATTTGGCACCTTGATTAACTAAGAAGCATTTCTATCCCTCCAATTTAACTCATTGCTATGGACAAGTGGGGGTCCTTGCATTGGTGGAACTCAAAATCTTTAGGAAACAAGAATAAAAATTCGTCCATAAATGGTGCATGCCTTTGGAAACTCACAAAAGACTTTCAAAAGCTCTATTTTGTCTCTCCAAACAAGGCTTAGTTCATATACATATAGAATCCACATTTTAAAGGTTACTTTGCTTAGATTTACCAAGGATTTGAGGGTGTTTTGTCAATGATTAACAAGTCTTCATTTCAAAGGTTCAAACAAGCAAGGTGAGTAATCCATTTCTTTGGTTTATTTGCATGTATAAGTTTCAAGAAAAGGTATGTGTTTTGATTATTGTTAAAATGATTTCTTGCATAAGAAGTGCTAGAGTCCCTCTACCCATTTTGTATTGTTTGCTTTGATTTGATCCATGTTAATCGTTATGGATTGAAAGTTTGGAAATCTGGTATAAGCAAACCGGAAGTTGTTATGAATTTATTGTGTTGTCATTACCATATTGGTATTTGTAAGGCAACGAGGCGCCATGGGTAGTAGGAATTTCTAGTATTTGAGGCCCTATAATGTGATCAAAAAGATTTGTGTATCTTAAAGTTCTTAAGATTAAAGCATGAAATGATTTTTATTAACCTTTGGTAAACCAAATTGATGTATTACTCACGGGGTATTTTTATACTCACCTTTTATATGACTTCTCTTTTATAGATGATTCATCGAAGAATTGTTGAAAAGAAAGCCGAGGAATGGAGGATGTCGCATGATGCAAGCCAGATTATGCATGTAATAGAAATTGATCTTTGGGCTTATTATGAGGATGATCCTATGTTTGTTATGTATTTAGGCACCTCATATGAGTTCGAGATCTTTTGTGCCTTCTCCCTCAATCTTGTGCTCCATGACAAGATTATGGGGGATAGGCCAATGTTTCTTATTTAATTATGTGTATGGAAGCCAATTTAACTAAATAAAACTTGGCTTTTGTGGAAAGTTTTGACACAAGATGTGGAATCCTAATTTTACTTGTAAGGGTTTCCCAATCTTGTGCTCGGTTTTTAATATATATATAAAGTGACTTTTATATATCGTGTTTCATGTTCTTTATACAAATACTACACTTAAAACTAATTAAGACGACAAACAACACTACTTCATCTAAGGTTACCTACTAATTCATTTAGTAATAAAACTTTAACCAATATTTTTAATTATCGAGGGGTTTGACAGGTTCACCGGGTTGTACCCAGTCAACCCATAACCTGACGCAACCCGAGTCAGGTTACCTAAGACAAGACTTGTGACCAACCCGTTACCACCCCTAACCCAGCTCAACCCTTCCCATAGCAGGTCAGGTGGGTCTGGTTTTCGGGTTTCCAGATTTGATGCCCAGGCCTATGTATGATAATATCCATTTGGATAAAAAATTTTGGACCCATAAGTTTGTACCCCAAAATTAGTATGATTTTAGAATAATCCTTAGACGAGTAATAATTATAATGATAAACAAAATATCAACATTACAAATAGCACATCCAAACTCAATCTATTATTAGTTATATCTGAAAAATATTATTCCTTTTTATATTATATATTTGAAAAAATTTCTAGTACTCATCACCTTTTTCTTTTTATACTTTCTAGTACTCATGACATGTAAAACAGGAATATGTATTGAATTAATTAAAATTTGTACAATTGAAACTTAGGAAAATTTTGTAAGATAATGAGCTTACTTTAGTGCTAGACACTTGATTTTTAATTTTTAGAAAATTTTTACTGTTTTGGGTTTGGTACTCACGTCCTCTAAAACTAAAGAAAGATTTTACGAATATTTTTGCAGATAAACATATCCACGTAATGTATGTGTTTAATTTTTTATTATAATTTACTTTTAAAATCATCTAACTTATATAATATTATCAGTTAACAATATAATATTGCGTATCAAGTATATATCATGGTACTTATATTGGTTCCATACCCGTTCAGATAAAAAATTTGCATTGTAAATAAACATTAAATTAAGAATATCAAAATTAGGAATATGTAAACAAAAATTATAGTACATAAACATTGAATTAAAGTAAGAATATTTAAATTAGAAGATATAAACAAAAATTACCACAATTGAATTATTAAGATTCCCGTGTAGATTCTTTTGTTTTTGCATAAAAATCTTTATTTAAAAAAAAGAAAATATATAATAGATACATAGATATATATATATATGGGATAGAAATCAACATAGGTAAAAATTACACTATTATATCCAGAAGGCATTATCCTGATAAGAACTTTAAGATATAGTGTTATTAGGAAATGACATTAAAAGAAACGGACTTCTTTATCAGTAACTTTTGGCTGGAAAAAAAGGTTCACCATCTTTGTTAGATTAATAGATAGATAGAGGACGATAATAATACTATTTATCTAAATTGAAGATCGGTTTTTAATTTAGTTATCATTTGTTGATCGATTATTGAATAAATTAATGCTCTCATGTATTTATACATCTCCATCCATCACCCAATATATAGTGAAATTAACTGGACTGTAGACCAATATCCAATATAGATACATATTAATTACTCTTTTAGTTTATGGCTAAATTAGCAGCAAACGTCTTCAACATTCGCTTCCATTTGAACTTTCATCTCAAACCTTTATATATTGAGCAGGAGGCCTCCAACATTTGAAAATTTGACACTTTCATCAAAATGGATATATTTTATCATTAAATCATTAGGAACCATCTAGCAACCAATTGGATGAGATTCTATAATTTTTCGCCTAGCGTTCCTTAATAATTTGATGATAAAATATATATGTTTAAATGACAATGCCAATTTTTCAATGGTTGGGACTTGGAAGCTTCCTGATTTAGATTTAAAGGGTGGGGATCGAATGGTAAATGGATGCAAAGGTTGGGGATCTTTTCTATAGTTTATTTACTTTTCCTTTACCAATGACCCTGCAAATGCCCAACAATTATGATAATTAAATAAAATAAAAACAATACAAAGAGAAATGAAAATGGAAAGAGAAGAGGAAATTTTCGATTCTTTTAACACTTTGAATTGAAGAATACAATTTGTCTATTTATATATTGATGAGAGTCAAATTCATGGTCGTAAACCGTACAACTTGATAACCAACCTGTATTAGCATTTTTACATATAATGTAAATTTATTGTACCTCAATAGTCATCCAGACATGTAATATGTCTCAAAATGCAATAGGAACACAAGAAAATGCACCCAAAAGGGGTAAATCTGGCCTAATCAATATCCCTCAATCCTACAAATCCATGCCATCTCGATTCACAAATTTGAATAATAAAAAATTAATTAATTACAGATTAAAAGTTTTGGATTATTAAAATAGCACAATTAGTGTTGGGGAAAAACCCAAATTTTGGATTTTTTCCCCCCAAAAACTCAAATAATGTGCTAAAAGAAATGGGTAAAAACCCATTTTGAAGAGGAATAAACCTAAATGAGGGGTCAAATTTAGCCTCTCATTTACGTTTATCCCCTCTCTCGCACTCCCCTTCTAATCTAATAAAATATATTTTTCCCCACTCACACACCCCTTCTAATCCAATAAAACACTGTTACGTGTTCAATTCATATTTCCCCCCACTTTTTCTCCCTACACATTATTTGGAAATAGGTTTCCCCCCCCTGATTTTTTCCCCTTGACTTTTTGCCCCACGGCTTTTTTTCTCAACATTAATCTTGCTCATTTATATTCAAGTTCACTTAGATTTGTCACCGTGCCTACTAACACTATAAAATTCATGGCTTTCAATGTATGCTATATATGACCAAATGTGTTGGAGGGACATTAAAATTATCCTAAATTAACCCACTGCGAAATTTTATTTGGAGATTTTCAAATTGTGATTGATTTTTTTTTTTTTTTTGTGTAACAATAATTTGTTGGGGCTTACTTACGAAAATGACCCCTAACCTTTGCCTTCGCTTTGCAGATGGCCCCTAACCTTTCATTTTTACATTGAACACCCATATTGTTTGCTGATTCCTTTGGAAATGGCCCTTGCCGTCCAACTCCATCCAAATTCACTACTAAAGTAATGCGTTGCTCACAATTTTTTCATCTCTAGGGACATATGTGTCTATTAAATTATTAAGATGTTTCATTATTTATCATTCCCCGTCAAAACCGAAAATCCTACCTTCTCTTTCAAGAAATGCAACATGGTTTCTATTAGTATGAAAATCTTAATGAGCTTAAGATATTTTAGATAAATAGAAACCTGGCTAGAAGGTTTACTCATTGTCGGATATGTCCAATAATTTCTCAATTTATTCTATTTAACAAGTGTACTGTGATTGGATAATTCATGTAAGTCAACTTCTCAATGAAACAAATACCCAATAAAAATTTAAAGTATTTCCAATAATCGCAACCTTAACATCCAAAAAAAAATGCTTAACCTCATTCACATCCAAGACATGAAGAAAACTCGTAACACAACAATGAAAACCCAATATATTTCCAAACTATTCCAAATAGTCTTGTGTAGATCATGCGACATTTTAACATGGAATTTGGACGGAATTGGGTGGCAAGGGCCATCTCTAAAGGAATAAGTAAATGTTAGGGGTGTCGAGCACAAAATTAGAAGGTTGGGGGCTATTTGCAAAGCAAAGGCAAAGGTTAGGGGCTATTTGTGTAATTAAGCCAATTTCTTACTAATAATAATATTAGAACACTAGAAATGTTTTAATTAGTGCTAATCAAGATTATAACGTAAATGGTACATTCTTGAAAATCCATTAATGAAATAACTATTTTTTCAAATTTCAGACTGATATTGGCCATAAAACAAAATTACATAATAGCCCCATTCATTACAAAGTGGGTGACCAAAAATGGCGGCTTAATCTATACAAATAATGGAAAAACATCATGAGGACTATGATTTGATCCTATTTAAGACAAAAAACTACATCCGATAGATCAATTTGAGCTGTTTTGTGAAATGGGATGCGAAAACAGGAAGAGATGTAGGTGTTGTGAGCGAGCATGGACAACCGCGTAATGAAGGTAGACCATGTGTCATTTTAATGTGGAATTTGGACGGAATTGGGCGGCAATGGCCATCTTTGAAGGAATAAGCAGATGGTAGGGGTGTCGAGCGCAAAATTAGAAGGTTGGGGGCTATTTGCAAAGAGAAGGCAAAGGTTATGGGCTATTTGTGTAATTAAACCAATTTTTTAAAAATAATATTAGAACACTAGAAATGTTTTAATTAATGCTAATCAAGATTATAAAGCAAATGGTACATTCTTGAAAATCCATCAATGAAATAACTATTTTTCAAATTTCGGACTGATGTTGGCCATAAAACGAAATTACATAATAGCCCCATTCATTACAAAGCAAGCGACTAAGAATGGCGGACTAATCTATACAAAAAATGGAAAAACATTCACGAGGACTATGATTTGAATCCTATTTAAGAAAAAAAAACTATATTCGATCTATTGTTTTGTGAAATGGGCTGTGAAAACAAAAAGAGATGTAGGTGTTGTGAGCGAGCATGGACAAATGCGTAATGAAGGTAGCCTATAGGTGACTTTTACCGAGAGGTATGCCAGTCTCTTCTTCATGTTCGGTCACCTTTTCTGAAAAGACTCACACATTGCTTGGAAAATATAACCTGCAGATTACTATCATTTTGCTTTCGCTCCATGTTCACTCTTTGCTACCTTGTCTCTTCTTGTTTGTGCACCTCAATTCATTGAACACTTATATATTAGAGAAGAACTGCCACGTCAATTTAAAAAAAAAACAAAGAAAAAAAAAAAGAAATCGTGCCTTTTTATAGGTTTCAAATTGTGTCTCATGAATCCACATGGATTCTTTTCTATTTTGTTCATATCAGAAGAATTTTGTCACACCATCAATTTTAGTCATTACTTGGATTTGAGTATCATGTAATGTCCTTATTTTCCGATATTATTTTAAAAGTTTGAAAAATAGTCATTTCCTTGCTAGATTTTTGGGAATATGTAAGTAATATGCGTGGGATATATAGTGTTGATCAGCATTCATTACTCATTTTTTAACTCATTTTAACACTTGAGTATGGTCCTCAGATAAAAAAAATCTCATATATTTTTTTGGTCAATTGAATGCATCTGAATATTGCTTTATGATACTAAAATGTCGTTTATGTTGATTTGAGATTTAAAATATAAATCTTAGAAAACCCCAAAAAGGAAATGATTTGGATTTATTGCCAAAAGTCAGGTCATTTCTTAAGAATCCAAACTGCTTTTTTTTTTTTTTTTGGGTTGCAATCATTAAGAATCCAAAGTTAATAAGTAATCAATTGTGGATTATTTAGATAATTAGATTTATGAATGAAATCCAAATAAAAAATACGATATATGTGAAACCGATTTATTTACGACTCATGTTTATTTAGGTTGAAACATAAGTCTAGGTGGTTAAGTAATTCTCTAGGATTACTAAAATTATACTTTATCATAAAACTTAGATTATAGGATTTGGGAAAATCTTTTAAGTCTGTTATTTGTAGGTAATCATTCAGGCAATCTTTTATAAAATAAAGTAAATTCACCATCTTATCCTTAAATTATTTTCCCTAGATCAAATCATACAATACACAGGGATAAGATTGTGAATTTACCCATATTTTTGGAATAATTACCTACAAATAGTATTTTTCATATCCTTTAGCACATTAAGAAGCTTACTTTACATTGAATTCTATTATTTTCCTTATTGCGTTGGATTTTCCTCATATATTAGTTGTCATGAAATAACTTCGACTTGTTCAAGGATTACATGGAAACTATAAACATGTGAGATCCTTGTGGCGTGAAAAAGATACGCACGGTACGGAATGAGCATGCAGCCTAAAAGTTCTCTCTTATATGAGTTATACTTTAATAACTTGTGATCAAAGATCACCCTAGTTAGTTGAGTATCAATCTTAGTGATATTGGAAATATAGGCATTTTAGACATAACTTTGAGTCATATCCGATTTCTAATTTTGATATACGAATTCGAATTTTTAGTCTCCTCATCGAGAGTTTCAAAATCACATATTTATTTGCCAAAAATGATGAATGAGAAGCTAAGTCTCAAAATTTGTCATAGGATATAGGTTTTGGTGTTGGGAGAACTTTGTCCCACATTGTAAAGATAGTATTCCAATGACTTGTTTAAATATGTCTATATATATATATATATATTTGTAATGCGTAAATTGTATAGCTGAGAGACTCTCTCTTTGTTCGGGCCCGCAGGGGGTGCAAATGACGGAACTGAAATACATTTCAACCACTGAACTTGAGTGCAAGCACGACTTGCGTACACAAATGTTGGACAGAAAGTGGGCGTCTAGTTTGATCGAGTTTTACTAAAATAAGCTACGAATTTTTTAAACACTTAAACCGTGTGCTAGGATATATATATATATATAGTGTTGATCAACATTCATTACTCATTTTTTTAATTCATTTTAACACTTGAGTATGATCCTCGAGCTAAAAAAATACATATATTTTTTTAGTCAATTAAATGCATTTGAATAATGTTTTATAATACTAAAATGTTGTTTTTAACTATTGACGTTGTTGTTATTCAACTCCAATAAATTCACATTTATTTTTAAAAATTAATCTTTTCAAGATTAATAAAAATGTTGAAATCTTTAAAATGTGTTATTGAATTCATTTATTCACTTACTTTATCACATATGTTTTTTCCGAATTTTAGGTGAACAGGTATTTCTTCATACCCACTTACATATTCGTTTGATGTTCTATTATAATTTACTCTTTAGATCATCTAATGAATTAACCTTCTAATATATATATCAGATATGTTTGATGATATCCATTTGGATAAAAAAATTTATACCCTTAATTTTGTACCCAACTCGGTCGTTTCAACATGATAATATATTTCTCATTTTATTATGTGCAAGTACCCATAATATACCCGTTAGTATAATATTCTAACAAATAAATAATATAATAATCTTTAAAAAATTAGTATGATTTTATTAGAACAATCCTTAGACGCGTAATAATTATAATGATAAATAAAATATCAACATTACAAATAGCACATCCAAACTTTTATTAGTTATATTTGAAAAATATTATTTCTTTTTATATTATATATTTGAAAAAATTTCTAGTACTAACATCCCGCAAAAATTTAACAAGAAATATGATATTATTTTGATAATAAAGAGACACATTTCTTACCTCAATCATAAGAATACAAGGTTTGTACTCAATTGAATGTCCAAAAATAGAATGTAACAACATGGTTATATCGAATTGCAAGGAGATGAGATTATCACTCAAATTGAATTGAAATATGACAATGTGGTTATATTTGAATTGTTACAAGATTATCAAGAATTAGAGCATGATCATTGGTAACATGATTGACATTTGGGTAATGAATTGGAATTAGAAAATAACTGTTGACATTGTATTGATAATAATTGACGATATATTGACAATGATGAATTAACCAAGCTATTGATAATGTAATGGTTATATTGTACAACCACATGAGTTTGCTATTGATAATGTAAACATGATTTTGACAATGATCAAATAACCTTTTGAAATGTCACTAGAATTCTTGAATTGTATTAGAACATTAAAAGAGTGTTACTTAATTGACGATAGAGAAAAAATTCGGTCCTCAATTGACAAAAACTAAAGGACTTCTCGGACAATTTCCCGATAAGTGTACGGTATCCATCACGCCATGTGTCACAATTTGGTTGGCAGAACTCAAAATTTATTAAAAACAACTAAATTTCAACTATTATAAAACGGGCCTTTGGGTCCTCAAGTTCTCAAACCATCCCCTTTCTCCCTCAAGACTCCAAAATTCGTCCAACATGGCCAAGGGTAGGAGAAAACCAATAAAAACCCACCAAAAGCCCTATTTGTCCTTTGAAAAGGGCCCCTTACCATATATAGAAGGATTATAACTTGAAAAATAGCTTTAATTGAGGAATATCAAGGCTTTAAGGATACTTTTTCACGTGAATTATTCGAAGAATATTCAGGTGAGTAACTATAATACTTTGATTCCCTTTCCACATACATAAAGTTTTGATAAGATAAGCGTGTATTTTGATTGATGATTTCCATGAGACAAACATGGATTTTGATATATTCTTATTGAAAGAAAAATTGGTTTATTGCATTCGTATTGCTAGTTATTGCTCTACCCATTTTTCATTGATTTGCTTTGAATTGTTTCCTGCACCATGACCTATTCAATGATCCCGGGGTAGGGAAGTTTAGTGTGGTGTTTGGTTTGAATTGGAACTTCGGTAAGGGTCAGCTGGGGTTCGTTGTGGATCCACTTAATTGTACATAGCCATGATTAAATTGATATGAATCTTGCGCGCACCACGGGTAGTAGTTTAACTAGTGGTAGGGCCCTTTTATGCATTGAACAGCTTTGTACATGCAATAATTTTCTTAAAAATGAATTTTACAAGTGAAAGCAGGATCAAAGGGTAGTGTTGCTCACTGAGTACTTCATACTCACTCCCTCTTTATTACAATTTTTGTAGATGATTGAAGATATGATATTAGAAAAGCAAAGCAAGCCATGAGTTGGAACATGCTCGCCAAAAGGAGTCGAGTTGTGCATGTAGTGAAAACCTGTCTTTAAATCGAATGCGAAAGCAATTACGAATTTAATACCTTTTTGTATTAATGAGTATGCCCACCTCTCTATAAATGCATTTCTAGTCATTGGAAATTTACCTTTCAGTATGATAGTTTTCCAATGATTTGTCTTAACTATATTAATTTTGCTTGCTTTGATAATTAATAAAATATTTCTATTGAGACAATTTGTGGTATTCTTTGCATTTTATTGAAAAATCTAGTTTCAATAATTCTTTAAACTTTGACAACTTACTAATTCAAGAAATTAACTTTATAGATTGTTAACTTGCTAGTTTAAGTAACAAGCTTTATTTTGTTAAACTCTATAAGGCAAAGATACTTTATTTGTTTTATACGTCTCGTCTCCGCTATTTGTATTAAAGCTTCCGCTACAGAATTTGTTAACCGATATAAAGTATTCGAACTCATTGTAAAAATAGTGGGGGCGTAACAAGTACTCATTAACTTTTTCTTTTTATACGTTCTACTACTCATTACCTATAAAACAAGAATATATATCAAATTAATTAAAATTTGTACAATTGAAGATTAGGAAATTTTTGTAAGATATAATGAGCTTACTTTAGTGCTAGATTCTTGATTTTTAATTTTTATAAAATTTTTGTTGTTTTGGTTTTGGTAATCACGTCCTCGGAAACTAAATAAAGATTTGACGAATATTTTGCAGATGAACATATCCAAGTTATGTACCTGTTTAACTTTTTATTATAATTTATTTTTAAATCATCTAACTTATTTAATATTATCAGTTAACAATATAATGTTGCGTATCGAGTACATATCATGATACCTGTATCAGCTCCATGCACGTTCAGATAAAAAATTGCATTGCAGATAAACATTAAATTAAGAATATAAAAATTAGGAATATATAAAAAAAAATTACGTTGTACATAAACATTGAATTAAATTAAGAATATTTAAATTAGAAGATATAAACAAAAATTCCCACAATTGAATTATTAATATTCCCGCGTAGATTCTTTTGTTTTTGCATAAAAATCTTTATTTTTTTGAAAAAAGAAAATATATAATAGATAGATATTTATGTGGGACAGAAATCAACCAGGTAAAAATTACATCATTATATCCAGAAGGCATTATCCTGGTAATAGCTTTACGAAAAGATTAGGGTGTTATTAGGAAATAACATTAAAAGAAACAGACTTCTTTAGCAGTAACTTTTGGCTAGAAAAAAGGTTGGCCAACTTTGTTAGATTAATAGATAGATAGATAGATAGATAGATAGATAGATAGATGATAATGCTATTTATCTATAATGAAGACCGGTCTATAGTTTAGTTGTCGTTTGTTGATTGATTATTAAATTAATTAACGCTCTCATGTATTTATACATCTCCATCCATCACCTAATATATAGTGATGTTAACTAGACTATAGACCAATATCTAGCACAGATATATATTACTTTTTTATTTTATGGCTAAACTGCAGCAAAGGTCTTCAGCATTCGCTTCCATTCATCCTTGGAACATCCTTGGCACCATTCATATTTCTGCGTTCAAGAAGATCCCTAATGTACTTTTGTTGACTTAAGAAGATAGAAGTGGGTGTTCGAACACTTCTACACCAAGGAAGTAAGTAGAGGCACCAAGATTTTTAACCGAAAAGATTTGAGATAAAGTACTGATAAACGAGGATATCGTAGAGGCATTATTACTAATGACGAGAAGATCGTCAACATATACAAGAAAATAGATAATAACGTTGGCTTGGAAAAAAAAAAGGAAGAGAGACTGCTACAAAAAAGCACAATAGCCATTGGTTGTATTGATGAATACACGTCGGTTCTGATGGCGATGTCTTTGTCAGCGATGTGCATTGTAAATGTATAAGCGTCGGTTGTTGGGTGACGCCTAAACGTCACAATAAGCGTCGATTGCTTAAGAAAAACTGACTCCTAAAGTCAATATAAAAAAATTAAATAAAATAGACAATAATTGTCGGTTGTACAGTTACAACCGACACCTATTGTTAAATTTATGCGTCGGTTTGGTGTATACAACCGACGCCTATTATCTATTTTTTTTTAAATTGACTTTAGGCGTCGATTTTTCTTAAAAAACCAACACCTATTTCTTTTTTCTCTTTTTTTTTTGGATACACCAGAAATAGCTATTGTCGAAGATCATGCGAAAGTAAAACAACAAATGCACAAGCCACAGCAAAGAAGAAACAATGCCAACACTAGCAATTTACATACAGTTTTACGCAATCATCACCAACTTAATATAAATGAAACTACAATTAATAACTATTCTAAACTTTAGCAATAACGTAATCTAGCATTATAAAATAACGTAAATAAACCATTGAAAATCAAACTAACTATTGAATATAAATCAAAGTACTCCAAATATCAATAACTATTATATTACTATATATACTACTCCAATCATCACCATCTTAATATAAATCTAACTACAATCAATAACTAATTCAAACATTAGCAATAATGTAATCCATAAATTACTCAAAATCATTATGTCATCAATTACACATTGAAATAATGTGTATTAACTACTGAAATGTACATGTTTGCATGAAAATCTATAATCTATAAGTAAACCACATTTCACAAATAGATAAGACCAAAAATCACATACAATTTTTGAGAAAGTACGAAGCCCATTTTTCCCGAACTTCATATATATTCGCTTGAATATATGATCCAGTTTCATATGCATATAACAAAAAAAAAGAAATATAATTACTTTGTTAATAAAATATATACATGAATGGTTAGAGAATTCTTAGTTTTCGACAAATATTTATACCGTATCAAGATATTATGGACTACTGGAATATAGTGTGACTATCTCGTGTATATTTCTCATCACACAATAACTACACTCATCGGATCCCAGTTGCTGATCGCACTAAAATTTCCAACGAGTTGAAAATAAACATTAGTAATTAAACCGCTAAAATTTGAAACTTCAATAGTTAGTTGTAACATTTAAAGGATATTTTTCATACCTTGATTGGTTTCCACATGAGATGTTTATTCGTTATTTTCCCTGTCGCCCACAACATTTTACGTACCCTAAAGTTATAATATATATAAGTTAAATAAATTCAAACTTATAAAAAAAAGACTATTATGCAATAGTTATTGATAATTGCTTACACAGACAGTTGTGGTTTGATAGCCGATTTGCGCGACTTATCCTTCAGAGAGTCAAAGTAGTACACCACTTGATGTTGAAGGCATCTCACTAGCAGCATCCAGTGGTTTCTAGAATATTTTATAAAAATGTAAGTTTGCATATTTTATCCACAAATAATTTAAATTAAGCCAAAGCAAAACGACACATGAATAGCTGCAACGGTTTTACCTCTGATGATAAGGTGCTAGGATGTACTTTTTGTCCATTATTTGTACAATCACGTGGGCCATGTAAGTAAAATTCAGCCCTTCAGTAGCTCAAAAATTAATAGCCCCAATTAGCACTGGACAAAGAAACCCGATATTTTTAATCCCGTATTCATTGCAGCAATGATGTAGGTACCTGAAATACATTATACCAAACGTGAATTGTCAAATTAAAAATTACATGATGTACTTAATTGTGAGGTAGGAAGTCTTACATTTCCCAAATTTGCAAAATATGTGCGTTCAACCATTGCATCTTGAGCAGGTCAGTTATATCAGTGATGGAAACATGAATATCATGGTCCGTGTCGACGGGGTGGTGAAACACATCTCTAACCATTGGCACGTCAAAGAAATCTATAAAAAAGGGCAGTCTAATAGTCAAATCGTGCAACGTTCTGAGGGCGGGACTCAGGAAATAAACGTTGCATAGCCAACAAGATTAGGCCACGTTGAAGAGACTTCAACACTCGCGGGCTGTTTGCCTTTTCTTGTAGATGCTGCTTGATCTGGTAAGTACTCTTGTAGTGATAATTTGTTTGCCATCAAAACATGTGTAATACAAAATCTAATGTAAAGAAAAGCTTTTGTGTAACTTCAATTCATTACCCCACCTAACATCACTAAATGTGCAAGCTACTGAGTGAAACCACCTTCACCTACATCTGCTAACTGACGATGGAATGAATTTTGCACTTTAAGAATGAAGTCCACCGCATTATCACGTACAAAGCCAACTGACACTTTGTAATGAGCGGGTAGTAGCTCTTGACCGTGCACCAAAGTAGTAGCATCGGACGGATAAACCATCCTTTCCACCACAATTTTAGTCACGCCGTTACAAACAAGGGCGAGACAACATGGGGCCGGCTTCTTTGAATATTCAATACAAGTGAATAGCAGGATGTTAGTTGTAAGTATTGGAATGAAGTCAATGCATTCAACAACATCATAACGCAACACTAAGTATACTTTAATGTCAGGATGTGGCTCTGGATTGGCTGAGTGGTACCTACAACAAGTCGGAGGACTGAGGGAAGGACTCGCAGCTATAGATATTTCCATGCTATGAAATTGCGAGGTATTTCTATACCAAAGTGTTGGAAGACGGGGCCATCTACGACTGCATCATATCGAACTGAGTCTGCATCTGTGTCATGGTCTCTTTCCTTACCCACTCAACTATGATGGTCTTTGCCTCCGATGTGATCACTTGTCTAATATAGTCCAATGACATGACCCCGCTCAGTCGTCTTTTAGTCTCGTCACAGTGACGTATCCACCATAGCCCCTCACACGACCAAGGTGCTACTCCTTACCAAGCGCCGCCGTTAAGATATCCCTGTGTCTCTTTGGGACAAACGTCCCTTGGCTGGCCTCCTCGTGCAATTCTTTCTGTTTGAAAAAATGAAAGATAAATATAAGGCAGGTGAATAAAGGGCATGTAACTTAAGTAAAGAAAAGATTAATTATTAATACATATTTAGAATTTTCTAATAAACCTCTTTGGTTTGCTTGTTCAGTATGTAATAAGTTCCACCTACACACTTCTTATACCTTGCCCGAGCCCAATCTAGACTGCGATCATCGATCTGAAGGGTCACCCACATGAGGACGAAGATAGGGGTTTGCGACTACCCACTCTGCCCTTTTACGAGCATAACCGGCGGAGCCTAAAAAGTGAAGGGTGCTCATTTTGCGCTTGACTCTGTTTCACCTTCTTACTTTTCTCCTAAAAGTCAATTCAGCAACTGCTTTAGTTTTTACCTAGTGTTGAGAAAATAATATAAAGTCTTCTTTGACCATACCAAGAACTCCAAAGTGTTATGATCCTGGTTGAACTTCTCTCACTGTGCTGGTGAAACAATCCCAACATAAAGCTCACAAGGAGTTTTACATTTTGGGTGCTCCTTTCTGATGTATTTTCTCACCAATGAAGTCTTGAAGTCTCTCAATCTCCTCCAAGCTTCTATTAATACACCTAGTTTCAAGTCATCATTCTCGAAATTGAGTCGTTTCTGCAAGACAAGAATATTAAGCAACGTTATAGATAAAATCAACCATTATACGATATCAAATTGAACTATGTAAACTCATTCAATACCTTGACGTCTTCCCAAACAAGATCCTTAAGAGATGGCTCAATTGCATGCCAATATGGATAGTTAATATGCACATGAATCTGAACCACACTCCTCACGTAAATTGCACAATAGGCCTGCCAAGCTAGTTTGCGTCAATCATTGCATCTTGCGTCTTCTTTAACTTCTTGTAAGTGGCTAGACCTCTCGTTTGCTTCTTTTTGCTGCTAGTTGGATCATCAGTTACACTTGAAATGTCAGCCATCAAGAGGGCTCCCTACGTCCGCACTTGCATACAAATACAAACACAAGCACATTAATGTAACCAATCGTACTCTAGCATAGTTACAATTCATAATGCATGAAAATAGTAATATATAGAACTACAAGTTAATTAACAAGATATTAGCACAACCAAGAGAATTAGCAATACATGTATAACGCAGAATGCAAGTGATCTTACACAATGATGCTATCACGAGTGGTGTCAATCCAAAGGCCTTCCCCATGATCCAAACGCATGTAATTTGCTCTACGTTATCATCCCCTATAGGTATATGTTGTATACCAACAGAGAATGGGGGGTTTCATCAAATTGATCAGACTCTTCTTCATCGACCACATCATCAATACCAACTATACATCTCTTGCCTTGAAGGATGACCGACCACTTAGGCTCAATAGGATCAACAATGTAGAAGACTAGCAGAACAAAGTCTACTAGAGTGAAACCTAATTTGTTAACCCAAACACCCCACTCGTTTTCAACCCGTATACAGCGAAAAAGAGGAACCTTGAGAACCTTGTAATCAAGTTCCCAAATTTCTTCAATGACAACATAATATGATATTGCGGTACCTGCTGGCATTCTATGATTGGCATTAGAATATTCTGATGAGAGTGCTACTCAGTTACTCTACTATTTTGTATTGTGCTCTTATCGTCTTGAAGTTTTATGTAAAATGTGTACACATTAATGTCATACACTTACTAAGAAAAAAATCCACCTCAGGGCCGTACGCCAACCATTTTATTGCTTTTGTAATCACTGTCGGCGTGTAGGACAACTGTTGGAGCACTCTATCTTTGAACCGTGTTGTAAATGTGCGATTATGTTCATTGATCAGCCACATCTCACCTTTTCAAGGATTCTGATGCCTTTACATCTACATATGTTTGTCCAAATATGGGTGAGCAATAGTAAGGTGTTGCAAAACAAGGAGGTGTGCTTTATCTCGCATTTCAGCCATGGGCACAATTGATTTGAATCCAATTGTACCCTCGTGTCGAGATTTAGGAATACAACTGCTTCAATAGTATCTAGGTAATCAGTACAAAATACAATAGCCTCCTCAGCAGCATAACCTTCAATTAGTCGAGATTGACTTCATACGTATCCTTTTAAAATACCCATATATCTTTCAAACGGATATATATACCTCAAGAAAACTAAAACAAGATATTAATTTCTCTCATTAAGTGAACAATTAAATGCACAATAATGGCAGAAAATAAATTTCCAATCGGCATAGAGTTATAACAACATCGGCCTACAAAGCATCCAACGCCTCAAGATCAATGATAGGTAGTTATTTGTGATGTTTAAATCCCCTATATGTGTTATTAATTATGTGATATTGTGGTTAAAAGTTCATATTTACGCTTAAGTTGGTGAATTGTAGATAGGTTAAAATCCAAGAGGAAGTCAATTTTGGTGAATTTGGATCAAATGAGCAAAAATTACAAAGTTCGGGTGATGCGAATCAACATGCAGAGACTAAGGTATTAAATATTAAATCATGACAATGGGGGCCTAAATATGACAAAGGTAAGGTCAAATCGGAGGTTCGAGGCTTGAATAATGTAAAGAAGTGTTCAAGTCGACCGAAGATGCGTGTCTCAAGAAATTTTGGGCCATAAAATTGTGATGCATAAGATTTACATGGGAGTAAAAAAGGTCAACAGAAATCTTATCGAGTCAGGAGTCCAACACAACTTTCAGATCTCAATTCCGAGTTTCATACTAAAATTCATGTACATTAGAACACAAGCTGCCAGTAGAATGTGGGCTCATGCGGCCGCATGGAGATTATATACAGCCGCACCCATGTCCAGAAATTTGGCAGAATCAGCACAGAGCCCTGTGACCGTATTTTAATCTTGTGCGGTCGCATGGACCCTACGATCCCGAATTTCTGACTTTTGTCCTTATTTCCTTTGAACTATTTTTATGCTTTAACTTGTACACAGTTTTTAGACCTTCTAAAAGGGCGTCTAGCCTAGCCTTCAAGAAGAGAGACATAGTATAGAAAACACCATAGAAAAGGGGAGAAACACACAAAGCCTTTGGAGGCTTGGGAACCAAGTTCGAGATCAAGAAGAAGAAGCTTGGTGCAAGAGTTCTTCATCTTATTCAAGAGCTAGTTACCCAGGTTATATGCTCTATTTGTTTGTGTTTTTCATTTATAATGTGTAATTGATTTTAAGTTAGGACAAACGATGTAACCTAGTCGGTGCCATAGTTGTGTTTTTCATGCTGAATTTATGCAATTAATTCTTATGTTAAATTCTTATTGGTATATTGTTTTGTCTTATCTTTGTGGCCAATGGATGAATGAGTTTATGGACTTTTATTGAACTCGAGAGAGGAATATTAACTTAGCTTATATAATAAGAATCATTAATTTAGACAAGAGAAAGAGATTTGCTTGTGGTTAGTGCGCTCATCGTGGGTGAACTTTGGGGAGGGCTTTATGAATTTCTTGTTGATTAATGCATTTAAAAGGGTTGTTAACGCGCTCACTTAGAGATAGGTGAGGGGGGCCTAATTAAATAGGATTGACTAGCTTCGAGAGGAGTAGTAAGTTAATTTTGTGAAATTCAATCGATAACATAGATTAATTGTCGCAAGACTAGGTGGTCCAATTTTAGTGAAATCGTGAGTCTTAACATATATCCATCATATATTTCCCTCTACATCTTTGTATATATTTTATTTTATTTTCTTAATTTTATTAACTTGTTATTTTATTTTCGCTTATTAATGCAACTCAAGATTTGATCATTCAAATAAAGTTTGAACTAATAATTTCAGTACTCAATCCGATCCTCATAGGAACGATAATTTGGACTCATTGTCCACTGTATTACTTGTTCGACCCGTACACTTGCGGATGTCATTCACACATTCTAACGAACATGTTTTTGGTGCCGTTGCCGGGGATTGTGATTGATATTGATACCAATTAGTTCGAACTTTACTTTGAATTTTATTTTTCTATTTGATTTGTATGCCTTGTTCTTTTCAGGATGGATGATAGTTATGATTGGTGCTCAAACACTAGTTTGTCTATGAGAACAAATAAAGAGTATGGAGAATGGCCAGATGGCTTAATGGCAAGCTCCAAAAATCACTCTTGATGATGGGGCAATTGTCAAGCAATCCTCTGATTTCAAGTGTTTGGAAGTTGATTTTGTAATTCCACCTGATGAGGAGATTAAAGTTTTCATAGTGTAATTTGAGATCAACAGAGATGCCAGTCCGTATTTACATAAAAAGAGCATAGTAAATTTTTGGGGAAAGCCTGAAGACGAGCAGAAAGTCAATCTTGGCACGCTAGGCAGAGCATCAAAGGCTCTATTCAGAGTTCCCTGAAAATTATTCCTTATAATCAAGCTCTAGACTGTAAATGAAGCGCTGAATAGGAGGCAACCCATTGTTTTATTTTATTACATTGCATTGCATGTAGATTATAGGATTTGCATTAAAAATTAGGACACGTTTCCATTATCTCGTTTATCTTTAAATTTTAATTTATTATTGCTAGGAATCATGATTGTCCTTTCTTTTTATTATTTTGACAGTTTTTCCCCATACTGTTGGAGCACAGACTAGCCACACCGGCTCTACTTCACCTATCTAATCAGACTACGACCCAGACTCATCATCAGTCATACCCCCAGGGAGTTTTTAAACCTCTTCTCCCTATATGTGTGTTCTTTTTGCTCCACATTGAGGACAATGTGGGAATTATGTGTGGGGAATGATTATATTTGATTTATTTTATCTGGCAGACGTATAATTTTGCTTACTCATGGTCTGTACTTGACCTGCATATTGTCTAAGCTTAAATTGTGTAGTTTCAAAAGTATTGTTTGTCAAGTAGTATGTCTTGTTGTTTCTGTATGAAGTGAAGGAAAAGTGCAGTCAGAAAATTTTTTCTTCATTTATTTGTTATGTTTTGTCTTCAGAAAAGAAATATCGTGTTTTGTGTACAGGTGAGAAAGCAACTCATGATCCTAAAGTACTAAATTTCATTGGAGTGTAGTTTTGCTGGAATTAGGATCTTGGGTAATGTGAGAAAAAAACATTTTAAAAAAAATTGGAAAAAAAGATTTGTTCTGTTGACTTAGAGAGATTCATAACATGATTGAATTAGCGAGCTCGCATCTTCTATTTATTTGCTTTACCTGGAATTGGTTATGCCTGAATTAGGTTGACAAATTTAACCTAGTGAGATTTTTGAGCCTTTGACTGACACATCTTTTTCAGTCTCACTATCTTTGTTCATGTGTGACATTCTACCATGGGTTTGTGTCTCTAGAACTTGCTCTATTTCTCTTTGAGGCTGCATTGTTACATGCATGATATGAATATGATTAAGACACTCTTTCTCGATTAACCACTTTAGCCAAAAAACCTACCTTATCAATTAATTATCTCTTGCATAATCCCTTTGTGCCTCATAGCCTATTTTTCTTTCTTTACACCCTTAACACTAGTCTTGAGCTGAAAATAATATATATCCTTATCTTGCCAATTAACTAGTGGAGCGTGATTGCTTTTATTTCTTGGGGATGGATAAGAAGTAAGTGTGGGAGAGTAGAATGTTATTGATGAGGCGATGAGTTTAATTTGATTATGTATAGGTCGTTGTGGTTTGATTATTTGAAAAGAAGAACGAGTTGATGAATTGAAAAAAAAAATGATGAAAGAGTTTATAGAGGGGAAGAAAGGAAAAAAAACACAAAAAAAAAAACAAATAAATGAAGAAAAAACTTTGATTTTGCACGATTTGCATAACAAGCTGATGAATGAAAAAAGAGAAAGTGACAACAATTGGAAAGGCTAGTATGTCAAAAGGAAAAAAAAATGAAAAAAAAAAAAAAGAGAATTGATATAAGGGCTGTTCCCTTTTAAAGTTAAGGCTTGTGTTGCTTTTAAAGGTTGGAATATGTTCTTATTGTATAGGTGATGCTAGAAGCTTTTCAAAGAATGAATGGAGTAGTGGTTTCACTTTGGAGATGTTCTTGAAAATTATGAATTTGTGTTCCACTAGTTCCAACTGTCTATTAGCCTCACTTTCTAAATTTTCCCACCTTGATCCTTAGCCCCATTACAACTCTTAAAAGACCTTATGATTTATGTCATATGTGTGCACCTAAGTGGTGGAGAATGAGAAACTTTGCATGCCTATGGTAGAACTCTCATGCGGATAGAATTTTGAGCATAAACACTTAACCTTTAAACACTTTAGTGAAGAGTGAACTTATCCGTGAGGGTCGGTCTATTCAAGTTATGCTATTCCTGGTAAAAGGTTTGTTCATGATTCTACGGATGTTTGAGGGCACTTGTTCATGACATTTTATGAGTTTTGAAGGGTCAACGGAACTTGAGAGAAAAAAAATGAGCACAAATTACAAAGTTCGGGTGATGAGAATCAACATGAGGAGACTAAGATATTAAATATTAAATCATGGCAATTGGGGCCTAAATGTGACAAAGGTAAGGTCAAATCGGAGGTTTAAGGCTTGAATTATGTGAAGAAGTACTCAAGTCCACTGAAGCCGGGTGTCTCAGAAATTTTGGGCCACAAAATTGTAATGCGTATGATTTACATGGGAGTAAAATAGGTCAATAGAAATCTTATCGAGTTAGGAGTCCAACGCAACTTTCGGATCTCAATTCTGAGCTTCCTACTAAAAGTTATGCACATTGGAACACAAGGTGCCAGTAGAATGCGGCCTCATGCAGCCGCATGGATATTGTATGCGGCCACACCTGTGTCCAGAAATTCGGCAGAATCAGCACAAAGATCCATGCGGCCGCATGGACCCTATACGCCCGAATTTCTGATTTTTGTCCTTATTTCCTTTGAACAATTTTCATGCTTTAACTTGTACACGGTTTTTAAACCTTATAAAAGGGCGTCTAGCCTAGCCTTCAAGAAGCGAGACATAATATAGAAAATACCATAGAAAAGGGGAGAAAATCACAAAACCTTTGGAAGCTTGGGAACCATGTTCGAGATTCAAGAAAGAGAAGCTTGGTGCAAGAGTTCTTCGTCTTATTCAAGAGCTAGTTGTCTGGGTTATGCACTCTATTTATTTGTGTTTTTCATACATAATGTGTAATTGATTTTAAGTTGGGACAAATGATGTAACCTAGTTGGTACCATAGTTGTGTTTTTCAAGCTGAATTTTTGCAATTAATTCTTATGTTAAATTCTTATTGACATATTGTTTTATCTTCATCTTTGTGGCCAATGGATGAATGAGTTTAAGGACTTTTGTTGAACTCGAGAGATGAATATTTAAATTATCTTATGCAATAAGAATCATTAATTTAGACAAGATAAAGAGATTTGCTTGTGGTTAGTGCGATCATCGTGGGGTGAACTTCAGGGAGGCCTGCATGAATTTCTTGTTCATTAATGTATTTAAGAGGGTTGTTAACGCGCTCACTTAGAGATAGGTGAGGGGGCCTAATTAAATAGGATTGACTAGTTTCGAGAGGAGTAGTTAGTTAATTTCGTAAAATTCAATCGGTAACATAGATTAATTGTCGCAAGACTAGGTGGTCCAATTTTAGTGAAATCGTGAGTCTTAACACATATCCATCATATATTTCCCTCTACATCTTTGTATATATTTTATTTGATTTTCTTAATTTTATTAACTTGTTATTTTATTTTCGCTTATTAATACAACTCAAGATTTGATCATTCAAATAAAGTTTGAACTAATAATTTCAGTACTCAATCCGATCCTCGTGGGAACGATAATTTGGACTCATTATCTACTGTATTATTTGTTCAAACCGTACACTTGCAGATTTCATTCACACATTCTAATGAACAATCAATGACCTTGCAACAAATTGAGTTGAAGAAGAAGTAGAGCTTAGTTATGACATTTCTAGTATGTTTTGGCAATATACCTCATATTGTAACCGACAAGAAATGTTACATTAAGACATGACAATCATGGAACCTCATACCAACCAATTTCAAGTTTTTCACCGACACAAGCCTCTTGATATTTGATGAATAGTCAGATAGAACCTTAACAGCATTCAGGCAGTCATAAAAGCTTGTTTTCTCTTGTTTAGACAAGGTATAGCATGCGGAGGGGGAGGACAAAAATCTACGCTTTTTGGACTCCTACGGTGCTAACTGGTCTTGTATCTCCATTTCTACCATGTCTTTTCTAACTTTGATACCATCTTTTGTCTTTGCTGGAATATTCAATGACGTTCCGATAATACTATCGCACACATTTTTCTCCATATGCATTACATCAAGACAGTGTCTAACTTGCAAGTGCTACAGTATGGTAGATCTCAGAATATAGATCGCTTCTTCCATCAACTCTTCTATGGAGGCTTAGAAGTTTTACCAAACACGACGTTAACAATTTTAACCCTTTTATAAACCTCTTTTCTTGTTAACAGCAAGTGGGTGACTCGAGTCTCAGTTTTCCCATTGAAAGTCTTTTTCTTCTTGTGATATGGGTGGTCAGGTGGGAGAAAAATCCGATGACTCATGAACACATTTTTCTTATAGTTATACAACTAAAGATCAATTGTCTCATCTTTGCAAACGTGGCACGTTTTGGCTCATTTGGTAGTATAACCTGACAAGTTACCGTATACTGGAAAGTCATTTACGGTGCAAAAAATCATGGCATGTAGTGTGAAATGCATCCGACTATATACATCAAACACTGACACACCTTCGTGCCACAAAAACTTCGAATCATCAATGAGTGGCGCGAGGTACACATCTATGTCATTTCCCAATTGTTTAGGCCCCGAAATCAACCCGCTTCATACACAACCAAGGAGGAAGATTGTAACACACAAAAAGAACTGACCGATCTTTCTATGTCAACTACTCATATTACCCTGCGGGTTCATTCCATCTGTACATAGTCCAAGTCTAAGATTCCTATCTTCACTACTGAATTCGAGATATATCATGTTTATATTCCTCCACTAGGGAGAATCGGCTGGGTGTTGAGTTTTTCATCTTCTTTCCTCCTACTAGCATGCCACCGTATTTTTTTCTTATCGTTTGCATTCACAAACAAGCGTTTAAATCTAGGTATTACGGGCATATATCATAACACCTTTGTTGGAGGGCTTTTCTTATCCTCACGTTTATCATGGCTGTCTTTTTTTCTTATACCGCGATGCCCCACACTTTGGACACGCATACAAGTCCTTGTACTCATGCCAGTACAAGACACAATCATTTAGACATATATGTATCCTCTCACTCTCCATACCCAACGAGCACAACAATTTCTTTTCCCTATAAATCGAGCAACGAAGCTTGTTATTACATAAACAAACAATGCCTAAAATATTACATAAATCCACTAAAAATCAACATAATTCATATTTACCAAATATACACAAATTAACCTAGAATATAATTTTAATTCCCAAAATGTAAACAAAATCTTCCACAATTACAAACTAACCAAGGAATGAAGAAATACCTTAAAATGCTTTGAAGAAATGGAGAAAAAGGTCAACAAAAATGGAAGAATCGCCATATCCCGCCGTTGCCTGCCACTATGCCGTCGAAATGGTTGCAATGTCTTGGGTGGAAGGTGGCCGCATTGAGAGATATGCGTTTTGTATGTCAAATATAGGTTAGGGTTTGAAGTGTCTTGGATGGAATGCGTTGCGAAATGGTGAAAATAGCGAAATATAGAATAAAGGCAGCACTGAAATGGCTCTCTGAATTGATCTGCTGGGATTTGACAATTTAAAATCTAAGACAATATAAGGAACCGACACCTATTAGTGAATACATGTCAGTTTCGAAGAGGAACCGACATGATTACTGATACAATTAATTTCAAAATTGCCGCCGCGTTTTTCTTACTCGCCATTTTTTCTACGAACCGACGTGTATTGCCATTTTTTTGTCAAATTCTATAGTAGTGAGAGAAGTATCACTTCGAGAATTGATAAAACCATATGAGAGAAGAAATGTCTTTAATTCAGTGTACCAGGCATAGGGTGCCTGTTTTAAACCAAAGATGGCTTCATACAATCGACAAACATGATTAGGGCAAGATGGATCAACAAAGCTAGAGGTTGAGACATATAGACCTCTTCACACAAGTAGCCATGGAGAAAAGCATTGTTTACATCAAGCTGTTGGATTGGCCAACCAAAGTGAAGGGAAAGAAGGAGAAAAAGGCGAATAGTGGTGGGTTTAACGACTGGACTAAAAGTCTCTTGAAAATCAATGCCAGAGCGTTGATGAAAACCTTTGGCCACAAGACATGCTTTATATTTTGAAATGGAACCATCGGGATTGCGTTTGATCCGGAAAACCCATTTATAGCCAACAGGTTTGGTGATAGAAGATGTAGGAACAAGAGTCCACGTCTTGTTTTTGAGAAGAGCATTAAACTCGTCAGACATAGCATCACACCTCTTAGCATCACGTATGGCTTGAGAGGCACAGGTCGGTTCCAGAGAGGAAGATAGTAGATGGCAAGAAGAGATATTCTATAGACGTTTGGGATAGAAGATGTTGTTTTTCACCCGGGTAATCATAGGATGATTATTGGTAAGATGAAGAGGCTGATGAGTTGGATATGGAGTCATAGTATCAACATGTAAGGTTTTTGTGCTAGAGGAAACTGGAAACAGTAGGGAACCAGTAGAAGATAGTTCAACATCATCAACCAGAGGAGCTGCCAAGGAGGGTAGCATGGCTGACGAAGGAGAGACTGCATCAGTTGAAGAATCAGCCGTAGCAGTCTCTGCAGTAGAAGAACCAGCGGAAGTTGCTACCGGTGTAGAGGGATGAAAGGAGAGGGATGGAGTTAGCAGAGGGAGATTGAACTGTTAGTACGAAATCTTACATCTTGGCATTACTAATTTTTGTCTTAGGTGTCAAACATTGTCTCTATATGTCACGATTTATTGCATGACTTATTTGCGTGCAATATTATTTTTAGCATGCAAAATTAGTTGTCTTGAGCTAAAAGTTAAGTTGTGGCGTGTGTACTTGATCGGAAGGCACAAGAATTTGATATACATGCAAGGTCTTAACGTTTCTAGTTTAGGTTGTCTAGTACTTACCTTATATAACTAGGGTTCTTGTTTATGTGCATGTAGAGTTCAACTAGAATTAGGAAAGTTTGAGTTTATGGTATATTATGTTTCTAACTTTCTCTAATTTGTTTTCTACTACATGTGTATGGTAAGTAGGGTTCTTGACTTACAAAAGAAATCGAACTCTTACCTATATATATATATATATATCTGTATTATCTCTTTGTAGGTCGGTAGTGCGAGCAAGGCAATCAAAAGCCGAATTAAAGCAAGAAATAAATCTGTGCCTTATCTAAAGTGCTCGACCGCAAAAGAGAAGATCAAACACTACCTTATTACTGTGAGACTTTGTCTTGCAAAACCAATCTTCAAAGTACACAACGTGTTTGTGTTTGGCAAACCCTTCAAGTATGTGGTAGGCGACCACATTGGTACGAGGGACTAATCCACGGAGGTTGAAAGTAGTTTAGGAGGTCAAGTCATTCCAAGATGAGTTCAGAAGATCTCTAGGAGCTTGATGGAAGTTTCGTGAGGCGCGCGAGAGAAAGAAGGAGCAATGGGAGTTGGCTCATTATCAAAAGGCGTAAAGAGTGAGTCTTTTATAAGTTTTCCTTTTGATTATTTAGTGTCTATTGTGATAGCACTTTTTATTCTTTCTCTGTACTAAACTCACCTCTTAAATTAATGGATCTGTTTGTCCCGTGGCAAAGGTGCCCGCAGTTTTTTCCAATTGGGTTTCTGCGTAATCATTCTGGTGTTATTTAATTACGCATTCATACCAGAGCTAGACACATCTAGGTCGCGTTTCACTTTACACCAGTAAAACATATCTAGGCAGGATACATCCTGACTAGTGTTTAGATAACCACCGTATTTTCATGAACGAAGGGGAATTGTGGGATGTAGGGGAAGTAGTCGGTGAGGACACTATAATTCTTGTTTTGAAAGGAAAAATATCCTCAACAAACCGAACATGGCGAGATGTGATGTATAAAGCTTGGAAGTGGTGAGATCAAAACAAAGAAGAGAGCGGTGTGCTTCATCATATCTGAGGAAGACACACGGATTGGATCTAGGAGACAATTTGGATGACTAATATGGACAAAGCCATAGATAACAAAGACAACCGAAGATCCTAAAAGAGGAATAGTTCGGCTGATGATGAAAGAGAACAAAGAATGGACTATTGTAATCAAGAGTCGGAGTTGGCAATCGATTGATCAGATACACCACGGTACGGAATGCATATGACCAAAAATAGGTAGGACGAGAGGTATAATGAAGAAGAGTAAAACTGGTTTCTACGATATAATGGTGCCGTCATTCGGAGAAACCGTTATGCTTGGGAGTATAAGGAGGTGACTTGAGGTGTTGAATGCCAAAGTGAGAAAGATGGCACGAAGGGCAGTGTATTCACCAACACCATCGGTATAAAGAGTCTTATAAATTTTTTGATTTAATAAGTTTTCAACTTTCATTTGAAATTGATCAAAGAAGATAGCATGCATATCAGATTTTAGCCAGAGAGGATAAAACCAAATAAATTTAGTGTAACGATCAACGAAAATAACATAATATTGATACCAATCAGTAGAAGTTTAGGGACTTGGTCCCTTTACATCAGAAAAAAACTACATCTAATGAATGTTGACTCTTAATACTAGAAATATTAAAGGGGAGCTTATGGCTCTTATTGCACTGACACGAATCGCAACTAAAGGAAAGAGACAACCTAGAAGAAGCGGGAAAGAAATTTGCAAGTAGTTTATTGGTAACTCTAATTGATGGGTAGCCAAATCGTGCATGCCAAATAGTAGAGGGAGCAGCTAAAGCCGAATAGATGGAGGGTGGAGCTGGCAGAGTGGCGGAAGCAAGCCAAGTGTAGAGATCATTTATGTTCAGTCTGCAGAGGATGGGTTTCCGAGTAGTTAGATCCTTCACAATAAAAGAAGGAAAAAATTCAACAGATATATTGTTCGATTTACAAAATTTAGAAACAGAGATGAGACGACGATTTATACGCGGAACACATAAGACATTATTGAGATGAAATTTAGGAGAAAGAATGAGGGAACCTGTATGAGTAATGGGAAGACCAACGCCATTACCTAGGAAAACATCATCCGGTCCATTGTAAGGCTGATGAGAGGAGAAATCATTGACGCTTGGTGCAACATGATGGGTGGCTCCAGAATCCATTAACCAATCAGACGAGGTAGGATATATTGAAGCATGATTGACATTAGCATTGGTTCGACTATGCCGGAGATGTAGGAAGAGGTTGTGGCAAGTATGTACCTTATAACCCACAATGTTGCAATATTGGCAGATGTCTACAGTGTGAGCAGGCCCCGGAATTGGTAAGGGGGCGTGGGAAGCAAGCCTGTTTCTGTGGATGAGGAGGGATGTTGGGGCTGCCGCGGCGGACTGAACCGGCGGTTACGGCGGGAAGAACGACCGGGGGAGCCGAGCCAGAAGATCGGAAGAGCGTCGTGTAAGGGGTTGGACTAGGAGGAAACTGACGCTGAGTTGCAGTAGTCTGATTGATCATGAACGCCGGGTTAAGAAAGTCAAGATTGTTTTCTTTTATTGTTTCAGAGGAAACAAGAGAGGAACAATCAAGAAACCCTAAAAAATTTACGCCATAAAATAGAGAAGTGAATTGCAATTTCCATGCAAAGAAATCTGAAGTTGTTAAGCGAAGAGGTAGATGGGTTTTGCATTGATTTGAGCAACTGGAGCTGGTGAAATCTCGGTGGCTGGTGGAATGAATGGCTGTTGCTCAACTTGCCCAGCATGTGTTTGTGACGAGGCATCTGGTATGTCAGCCATGTGGAGAAGATTTGAAGAAAGTTTTAGGTAAGACAGATTTGGGACGTGAGGGAAGTGATTAGGTGGGCTGAAAATTTTAGGATTGGAAGGAAGAAAAGGAGAAGCCGAAACCACTCAAGAAAAATTCCCGCAATGGATCGATCGCTCTCATAGAATATACTAAAGAATGATGAAGAATGTGACTTCATTGATTATAATGTGTACAATACAACGGTTTACATACATGTAATGTTATAGCTACAAAAGTAAAAGATTACAAGAATATTTTGTATTGTTATACACGGCAAAGATACACAATAATATAGAAAAGTCTTGGAGGCCAAGCTACGTCAATCCAAAACCTTCTCCACAATCGTAGGCTTTACAACCGTCTTGGTAGACGATTCTAGAGGCGACGTGGTCGACTCATTAATATTCATAACAAAAATACCTATATAAATAATTGACGTATTTGGGTTTAATAATTATCTAATGTCTTGAATCACGATTACATATTGCGTACTGCAGCCGAAAACTTAAAAATATAAATAAATAAATAAAAATTGGCACATTCGAATAAAATTCCATGATTTGCAATTTACTTGGTAAAATTTTCACTGAAATGCTGTTTCCCGTCATTGAATACATATTCATTTCCCGTGCAACCGTTCAAAGAAAATGATAGCAGAAGAAAAAAATAGGACCCAAAAAAAAAAAAATTATGTGGTGAGGGGAAAAAAGGTGTAAGATAGATAATAATGTACATGGAACATGTAGTATAATCAACACGGTATTCATTAAGAACATCCTCAAGCAATTTAGGAGACAAATAATCAATTACATAATATAAAACATTAACCCAAATACACTATGTCTGGACACAACCATCAATTGAGACATACAATGAAAAATAAGAAATGAATTCGACGTTACTAAAAACAATACAAACCGGAGTTACATAGTCAGAAAACTCTACCTAAAAACACAATGACTATTGAAAATGTGTATTAACTTTAACTAAATACAAAAAGGTTATAAAAGACTCGAGTTACAAACTTTACAAAATTGAATGCTACTCCAGCAAGATCGTCTCTAGCCCAGCTCACAATAGCCAACTAATCGATCAAAGCAAGCATAACCTCCAAAAATAAACTAACCAAAAAAGATCCAAACAAACCAAAAATAACCACTGCAATACGAACAACTTCCCGCACAATCAAAAGAGATAAACAACCTAAACGAAGTAATCATAGGATTGTGCAACAGAAATAAATATTTAACCATTCCACAGAAGCCAGGAAAATATTATAAATACCAAGGCAATCAAATATAATAAATAATCAAAAACCCAGTAAATATCTGAAACGTGAAACAAACAAATAAACAATCAAAACTCAAAAACTCAAATATGTAATTATGAATGTAAATGTAAAAACAGCCCCAACGTGGGCAATAAATTTAACCAACGAGTTTCCAATGAATTGGAATTTAAATCAATCACTTTTCAACTTTAATTATCCGCCTCATCTTATTTGAACATGCCTGAGTTGAACTTCCTTCAATGAATTCCCCAGACTCAGTACTATTTGACCTTTTTAAAGGGTAAATTGGCCATTTCAATCAGTGAGGTTAAAAACCTACATTAAGTAAGAGAAAATCATCAAAAACAACTACTAAGTTAAATTTAAAGCAAAAAGGAGCATGACCAGAGACACACATTTGAATCTCACAGGAAAGCCAAATCGATATCTGATTCAGAATCCTGAGGACTAGATAACCAATTTTTTATAATATACTATAGAGTAATAAAATTCATTAATCAATAAAGATGCAAAATAATCTCATGTTGTATGCTCTCATTTGCAAGGCACTTCTCTATTTGGGCATCATCATCGTTAATACCTAGAACCGATAGCTCCCATTCATTTTCAGCTTCATCACTCCTCCTCACTTAAAGTACTCTAAATAAAACCCTTTTATCAACTAAAACATGCACATCTCTTGAGCACATGCTTCTGTGTGAGAAATCCTAAAACACCAAAAAGATACCACAAGTTACAGAATGGACATAATGGGTTTAGAATAAAGGTCAAATAACGCAAACTATACTTGTGCTGCATATCCACGAAGCTCATCTACTGTTTCTCAGTAGTTGACAACACTCATGGTCCCAAAGCATTAACGCGGCATACACATCATCATCCTTAACTCTAACTTCCAACATATATCTCCAGGACCCAGAAGCAGCTATAATTCTACACTTCTCACAATAGTAAATATCTCCTTGAGGGCTAAGCTTTTTGGCACAGGTATCATCCATATAGCCAAAATAGCACCAATCTCTTTTAGAAAGCACATTAGTTATCCTAGCTAATAACCAGACAATACTGCCCTAAATAAAACCGTATCAAAGCAAGACCTAATCAGTACTAAGGAAGTTCATTAACTGATTTCAGAAGGCAAAAAAAAACATAAAAAAATATAAGTAATAAGTAAACCTGAGTTTCATGCATTATCTCTGTCAAGATCTAACCACGCAAGACAATCTCATCATTTCCAGAACCAAGCGACACTGATTAGATGTGACTGATCTTCTAAGAAGAGACTTCTCTTTCAGACAACAGTCTTAATGAAAAAAAAAATGGAAATATAAAACTACATAAACCAAAGAATAAATAAAAAAACCACACAAAGAAAAAGAACCACTAGCCTGGTTCGGAAATCAACAATGTCCAGTAGAAGGGCATTAACAATAAGTTTAGTTGCATAGTGCGTATTGGATAAACCAACCTCCCCTTAGATGAAGTAAAAAATAATTAAACAGGTAACTAAAAAGGGAAAAAATTTAGCAAAGTGGGAGGAAGTGCTGTATTATCTACCTCAATACATCCTAGACCGGCATAGTTGCGTAATCATGATAACTGGATCGTCAGGCCGATCCTCAATAAATGCACTGATGAAGGCAAAATAGTCATCCCACATGGTACAACTAATTAATCCCCACATTACCACCAGAAACACAGATCCCATTATCCCATTATATAAGAAAAAAATAAAGACATTGAACTTTTTCACAATCAGTATGATCCAATTGACAAAGATAAAGAGTTAAGATATGTACTACTTAATATACATATCTATATTAAGATCAGGTAATCAAGATATGAAACTAACTATAATTAAAATAAACAGAAGATGAATTACTTTTGTTAAAAAAAAAAATATTACTCATGATCTCGTATGGCAAAATCAATGGATCTACTACGCTTGTCATTAATTCGATTCTATCTGATCTGACCAACTTGAACTAATTCTCCAATCACATCTAAAGGAAAGTATTAGAAGCTAATACGAAGCATCCAACAAGCATGTTAAATGAAAATGCAAAGGAAAAAACCACTATTACCAAACAAATTAGTATCAGCATCTCCTTCAGCTCTTTGTATCTAAGAAAAGGGACGGAAATTGAACACCTCCCTAAGAAAGGTTGGAAAGCAAGAAAGATCAAACTCTACAATGCGTGTACAATCTTTGAACCAGAGCCAACGATGAGAAGCATGTCTATAGACCCCTTCATTTGGCTTGATATCAAAGTGACGTAGGCCACAAAACTCAAGTTCATTTATGGCAGCATCAAAATACGGAACTAACTTATGTCCAACCGATGCCTGTATCCTTGTTTCCTTTTAGGAAACATAGGGATATAGTTGTGGTGGTACACATCAAAAAATTATCAGAAAAAGAAATCAAAGTAACCCATGATTTTTACCTAACAAACTACACTGCCAAGTAGCTATATAACAAGTAAAAGGGGAAAATGGGAGGTAATAAAAAACATTAGAAAAAAGACCAACTAAGAACACCTCAAGATTTCATGGAACTCATATGATCCCAGGTCAAGGCTCATGTTCAAGGAGGCCGTGAGGAAATGTACCCACAATTTATATAATGGCATCACTTATCTAAAATGTTTAAGAATCAGACAATGTTGCATAAAACAGAACCAATATTATTAAGAGAATATCTGTATATATTGACATTGCAAGCATAGAAAGTACTTCAGTAATGAATCATATTCCATTTAGATATAGAATGAAACCTAAATAACATTCCATTTAGATATGATGATGATAAAAGTCTACGTGAATATATCCACAATTTACATAATAGCTACGCTTATCCAAAATGTTAAAAATCATAATTCAAAAGATCCACTTTTTTTTTTTTATACAAGGGGAACTAGGGGAGGGGAGGGGAGGGATAATAGGGGTGGGGAGGATGGGATTCGAACCCAGGACCTTGGCCCTAAAACGTGAACAATAAATTAATTAAGTCATATATAAGAAAATCACTTAGAACAATAAATTAACTAAGTCATATATAGAGAAAGTCGTATTTAATTAATAAGTCATATTTAATCAATAGTCATATTTCATGTAACTTGTTCGTTAAAAAATCAGATACATATTAAAATCTTAAATTTAAACAAAAATTGCTTGACGTGCAATTTTTTGTTTTAAAAAAGTCACATAATTGTTATTTGGCTTTTACTATATATATGACTTAGAATCGGTTTTAAAAAGTCGCGTTCTATGTAACTTTTTCAATTAAAAAGTCACATATAATTAAAATTATATATTCACACAAAATTACATGCTGTGTAACTTTTTATTTTAAAAAGTTGCATAGTGATTTTAGGCATTTACTATATAATGACATAGAGTCAGTTGCAAAAAATCACGTTTTATATAACTTTTTTAATTACAAAGTCACGTATAGCTTAAAATCATATATTTACACAAAAATCATGTAACTTGTAATTTTTTATTTTAAAAAATCACATAATAATTATTTGGTATTTACTATATACGTGACTTAAAGTCAACTATGAAAGTTCACGGTCAATGTAACTTTTCTAATAACTAAAATTATTTTAATTTATATAGTTAATTTAATTTGATTAAAAAATTATAATTTAATTAATAACTAACTCACCCACATGTATAAAAAAAATAAGCGACCCGCCCATGTCTAATGCATTGCAACATGGCCCCACTTGTATGATTAGGGAAGAATGCACCGCCTGGAAGGACTGTGCATAATTACGGCTAAAATTCGAGGATAATTGGCGTGTTTTTACGGCATTTAAAATTGTTAATTAGTATTGCCGTTTTTTTCAATATATCAGAAAAAATTTGAAGTAATGTGCCTAATTTTCCCTAAGTATTATACACCCTGACAAATAACCCAAAACAAAAAAAAAATGGTCTAATGGCCCAAAACAAAAAAATACCTCAATGTTATTACTTAGAGTCTTAGACAGTGTTTTAAAAAGCTTACCTAGGCGATGCTTAGGTGGTGCCTAGGCTTGAAGCTTGGGCTCTACGTTCTGTTAAGCTTTGAGTTTTATCACGCATTGATTGCTCTTTTATCTCGTATTGGTTCGCTTAGGCGCGCATAAACTCAATACTTGGCCTTGACGTCTTTCTACGGCTCAAACTTTCTAGAACACTGGTCTTAGACTATTAGCAAATAAATGGCCTAAATGTTCAACATTGAAAAAATAAATAAAAAATAGAGGTCAATGGTTTTCGTTGACCGCTTAAGGGCGATTAAATAGAGGTTAACATTGAAAACCGTTGACTGTTTTTTTCACCACTTACCTCATAAGCAAGGCGTGAAAGGGGCATTTTGCGTGTAGGCGTACTTTTTAGAACACTGTTAAGTACAATTAACCTCCATTGTGTATTTTAAGATGACGTGATGAGTAAAGGACGGAGAAAGAAAAAAAAAGTTGGAATGTGTACATAATCATTGTGTAAATTATCGGATTCATAGCATGACTTTTTCGATCTTAAAGTAAAAATACCCCGCGATACAGTGGGCATACATAATTGGCCGGCCTCATTTACATGCTTTTATTATTTATATATAAAATAATACAAGCCGAGGTTATCGGTTTGACTACTCCAATTAGAGCAAAAACTCAAAAAGAAGTAGAATAACTATCAGACATATGGTTTCGTAATATATCAGTGGATAGTAATGTGATATAATATCAACTACTATAGAAATTATATTCCCATTACAATTATTTATTTTTATATCACATTTTATGTCCACCACATTTAACTTATAATTTTAATTATTGCACCACAACAAGGTTACATTTGTAACCGTCATTCTAAAAGTAAAAATAATAAACAAAACTCATTTCCATATCATTTTCATATATATATATATATATATATATATGAATGAATTTTTCTTTCCTCCCACCACATACCACATCTCATTCCATCTACCCCTCCTCCGCCCTTGATTTAGCAGCCTAATCCATCCCACTCCACCAGTTTCTAACAATTGGTCTTCTTGCCTGATGAAATAAAAATTAGGCGAGATAAATTCAATTGTAGCATATGTTGCAGGTTTCTTGAATTGAAGAGGGGAAACAAAGGAGGCTATAAAGTATCATCATATACTGATGTCTTGAATTGAAGGAATCAAATCGAGTTACAAAGGCAGAAAACAATTCATGTATCCGGCCGTTAACAAGAGCGGATAAGCAATTGAGTTTAATTTATTTGGTATATCTTGACATCTTGAATTTTGTTTTTGTGGGGGAGGGGGGGAGAACAGAGAGAGACCATAGTAATCAAATTGAGTTACTTGACAATTCGTGTAATCAGCCATTGACAATGAAAAAGATGCTGTTGGAATTTTTCACTGTGGTGTAAGGAGGAAAAATACTTTTTAAATAGAAAAAACGAAAGAGTTTAAAGTGGAGGTTACTAGTATAAATTTCTTTAGGGATATTTAAGTGAATAAACAAAAGTGGTGTGACAATAAATTATTGTGGTGCGAATATAATTCTCCCAACTACTAATATGAGCACATTAGCACTCACACAAATTAAATCAGTATCTGGTATTATACTATAATATTTAATTGTCTAGTGTCATAACAATATTAAATGTCTAGTGCTTAACCAAAGCTAAGCAAGCAAATGAGATACAAGAGAGGCTATACTTGCATATGATCAACTTCTAAATCTTGATTTCAAGAGTCAATAGCATTACTCCTACCATGTCTAACCCAATCGACCCTACAGTTGATCTCATTGCTCCAAATCCTAATGGAACAATTACGCGTCTTTTCTCTAAACGTCTTGCCTATTCTAATAACATTAAATCGATTCTAGTATACGTAGTCGTTACAAAAGATGTCACTGATAACAAGTTGAACAACACATGGATAAGCATATTCGTTCTCCGAGGGGGTATTGAGTTTGACCTCAAACACCAATCTCTTCCAAAATGTTCACCCGCGAGTAACCCCGCAACCCTGCCTACATGGAGGGCTGTTATTGGCCCTCCAATACAACTCCCAGTCTATCATAGTTTATCTCATTCTGCATTGTCTCACATTATATATATGTGGTAACTCAAAAAATTTGGACGAGACGTGGAATATGATGATCCAAGCCTGACTCAACCCCCACGCCATTAACACGAAATTATTACCTCATCATCGAATTAAAGTCCAAGAAAATAAGAAACTTCCTTTTTACGTTACTTTACTTTACCCTTTTTTATTTTTTTTTCTTTGAATGCAAGAAAACAAGAAACTTATATCCACATCGTATTAGAGTGGAAAAATAGAAGAATGATTTGATGGTTCACAAAAATTTAGCATTCAATATCTATTTTGATATCATAATTTTGGGTATTTTGTCCCCATTTTTTCTTGATGAGTAATTAATGGTTAATGTGGTGAAAATAGTTTCTGTCAACTTAATTTGACCTTTAATTTTATCTTAAAAAGCAAAATTACACTCGCAATTAATTTTTTTTAGAAGGTCCTCACATTTAATTAATATAAATTAAAAAGCCAAAAAGAAACTTAAAGAGTGGATGAAAGAAAATCCTTTGATTTCCTTTTTCACCCTTGTGTTTGCTTTAACAACCAAATATTCCATCACTCACCAAATGAAGTATATACTTTATCCGTCCTAAAAAGATATTTTTCATTCATTTTTTCACATAAATTAAGAAAACATCATTTAATGTTATTAGAAATGTACAATTTAATAATATTTTCTAAAATACCTTTTGCTTTATTTAATATTTCACTTTGGTTGTAGTTTTTTATGGTTGATTACTATGCACAATAAATGAGAGTATACTATAAAACTAAAAAATTAATTTAGAAAAAAAAATATAATTTGAGACTGATAAAAAATGAAAAGAGGAATATCTTTTTGGGACAGATAGAATATTAATTATTATTGTTACTATTAATGACTTCAAATAAATATACAAAGTTAGAAAAATGAAAAGACCAACAAAACTCATTTCAAAATAACTATTAGCTAAGGTGTTATTATGGCATGAAAAGAAAATAATCAATAATTAGTATATTTTTAATTAGTTTATAAAAATTACATCAAATCAAATAGAAAAATTTAAACTTTCCTTAAAAAAAAAGGAAAAGAAAAATTTAACACATGTCATGCTTATTTCAACAGTTATTATTACTTAAAAGCAAATGATTACCGTAATGGTAATTTTCACTCTAGGTTCCCAATTTTTTAATTTTATATCAATTTAGTCCTTATTCTATTTTTAGTCTACTAAGCCCCCAACTTTTCATTAATTATCTATTATGCCCCCAACGTTACTTTTCGTCCCCAACCTTTCAATTTTCACTATTAACCCCTATCAAAATGACTATTATACAATTAATTCTTTATTTTCACTATAGGTCCCCAACTTTTAATTTTTATAGAATTCTCCAATATTTTATTTTTTTATCATGTTATATCCTCATTAACACTTTTCATACCAAACATTTTAAATTTTACTATTAATAACATTAATTATTTAAATAAAAAATAAAAAATAATACACAATAAGAAGTCCACGCACTCCAACTCACTCTTACATAACCCAATGACAACAATCGGAAATAATAATAATAATAAAAAAATGATCTATAACGGTCTTGATAGATATCAAATTGGCGTCGAAGAAAGTTGTCAATCTAATTATCAACTTGAGGAATCAAATCTGATTTCTTGATATACTACAAATCACATGACGGATATAGATTGGTAGATCCGCCCCAAAAAATTGATTTTTAATTTACAAAAAATAAACATAGCCATAATAATTTACTCTAATTTCATTTCAGATCGGAAGAGCGTCGTGTAGATTTTCACCCTAATTTGCTCCTGATTAGTTATCCGTCTCAATCAGATCTGATCCGCCAATTGTGGATCTATAAAAAATTAGAATTAGCACATTAAGGTTCAATTTTATTTTTGTAAACAGAAAATAATTTTTTTATTCACCTTGATCTATATCCTCAACTTGATATGTGATGAATCAAAAATCCGATCCAATATGTTATAGCGACTCTTAGATTGGAAACTTCTTTTACTTGGATTAGGTATCCATCAAGTTTCGTATAGATCGAATTTTTTTTGTAGATCACCGCAGACTAAGATGTGCAGAGTTTTTATTTTATATTATTCTTTATTATTTTATTTTTATTTAAATAATTAAAGATATAATAGTAATTTTAATAGGAACTAAAGTTAGTAATTGAAAGGGTGAGGACGAAAGTTGTTATTAGGAAAATAATACGACAACAAATGAAAGATTAGAGGTTCTATATGCCCAAAAAATAATGAGGATAAAATTATATAAAAATTGAAAGGTTGGGGACGTATAGTGGAAAAAAAGAATCAATGGTATAATAGTCATTTTGATAGGGGCTAGTAGTGAAAATTGAAAGCTTGGGAACAAAAAGTAACATTGGGAACATAATACGATAATTAATGAAAGGTTGGGGATTTAGTAGGCCCAAAAAAAGAATGATGATTAAATTGATAAAAATTCAAACGTTGGAGAGCTAGAGTAAAAATTACCCTTAGAAAAATTATTTACTATAAGTATTTTTCAAAGCCTAAAAATTTTTAAAATATCAAAATATTAAGATGGATATTTGTGTTCGTGTTCGGGAAGGAGGTTTAGACATAAATATATATTCTCTACTCCATACATACAATATAAAAGGCACCGTAGAAAAAGGCGGGTAAATAGCGGTGTCTATAGCACAACAATATTTGTTTTAAGGATATAATAACAATTTTAAACTATATATCAAAATATTAAGATGAATATTTGTGTGCGTGTTTGGGAAGGAGGTTTAGGCATAAATATATATTCTCTACTCCATACATACAATATAAAAGGTACCGTAGAAAAAGGCGAGAAAATAGCAGTGCCTATAGGTACAATTATCTTTGTTTTAAGGATATATTTTTGAGTTAATTACCCGAAATGCTACTGTACCTTCAAAAAGTTATATCAAATGCCATTGTACTTTAAAACTCACCCGATATACCACTGACTTGGGAAAGTATTATCACGTTTGTCACTCCCGTTAAAAATGTAACATATTTGTTGACATGGCTAACGAAATTTACCATGTGCCATATTTATGTTATTTTTTAACCTGGTGTTGACGGAGTGGCAAATGAGATAATATTTTCACATATTTAGTGGTATACGAGGAAAGTTTTATAACGTACAATGGCATGTGAGATGATGTTTCATAAATATAGTGTCATTTCAGGTAATTAATTTTGATACAACGTTGTTCTATATGAGAAATCAGGGCCGACCCTGAGAATTTAGGTGTCTTGTGCGACAATCCAAAATAGTGCCCTCTTGGTTTAACTAAGAATTATAGTAGAAAAACTTAATCACATTTCCAACAATCGTATTTCAAATTAAAAACATCATATCCGAAATTTTGTTATTTTTTATCCACCATAAAAAAGTGAAGTACAAGTAAATGTCAAAGCATCTCCAATGCTTCCAAAATTCGTTCATCCAGATACTTGTTTTCTAGGATGCATTTCAATTTTTATGAATTATAACAACAATTAAAAATATTAAAGTACTTAAGCAAATAAATTAATTCAAAATGATATTAGAGATTGGAAGAATAAAGTACCTGATTATAGATTAAATTCTCCAGAAGAATATCAATGAAATGAGAATACTGAATAACTGTCAATATGATCAAACTAAAAACCAAAGAATTATTTCACATTGATAATTTATTTATGTTGGTCAGGTCTTTTTTAATTATGAAACAATATGTGTTTGAGAATTCTTTTACCTTGCCTTTGCAAAGAAGAAAATCAAGTGATATGATTGCAGGTTACTTCTTAACTTTTTTTTATAAGATATATATTTTTTTTTGCTTTAATTGAGCTTGACAACTATCGGATGATTAAGGTAGGTCATTTTTAGTTTAGTTTTTCAATATAATAATAATAATATACAATAAAATACAATCTAATTTTTAATTTAATAATTTTATACATACCTCAAAAAGATGGTGCCTCAATAATGTCTAAAATTTTTAACAAAAAAAATTTTAAAATATTTTTAAAAAAATATTAACATTACACCAATAATAATAAATAACATTTTTTATGTGTCCTTCTAATTTTGGGGCCATGTGCGGTCGCACCATCTGCACACCCTTAGGGCTACCTCTGTGAGAAATGTATCTCCAATGTTAGATGACCGTTTTATTATATATACCAGATCGTATATTGAAACATTTGCTTTAAAACTTGAGAATTTTTTTCTATGTAACAGATTATTATATAGAAGTTGCTTCAAAAAGTAGAAAATTTAGAAATTGTGAGGGGGAGGAAGGGGAAAAGTGTTGGAGAAAGAAATAATTTTCGATCATCATCACTATTCTACACATCAACAGCAACATGCTCTGTTGCATCTTTAGATTTTGTGGAACAAAATAGATTAAAAATATCGGCATTATATTTTACATTTTTGTAAGAAGTTATATGCTTCATTTTAATGGAAACTAGATGGAAGTTCTTCCCATTATAAATTTATGTACAAACTGTAGTACCATTTACACTTTCAAGTTTCAATGGGGAATCAATAAATGCATTTGAGCACATAATTTATACTATTGACATGCTCCAAATAAAGTTTCTCAAAGGCAAAATACCAAGTATAGAGTAATAATTATACTTTTGACATTAAACATCTAATGCGGTCGTCTAATATTGAAGATATATTTCTTATATAGAACAACATCGCAACAAAATTAACTATCCAAAATGCAACTATACTTATGAAAAATTATCCTAAATGCCATTGTACTTTAAAATTCACCCGGCATGCCACTGAACTTGTGAAAGTGTTATCTCATTTGCCACTCCATCAACACCCAGTTAAAAAAACAACGGTCAAGATGCCACATGGTAAATTTCGTTAACCATGTCATCAAGTCCGTTACATTTTTAATAGGAATGGCAAACGGGATAACACTTTCACAAGTTTAGTAGTATATCGGATGAGTTTTAAAGTACAATGACATTTGAGATAACGTTTTGAAAGTATAGTGACATTTTGGGTAATTAATTATATATGTGTGTGTCATGAGAAACCCTAATTTCATTTTATATTAATAGAACCCAAACAAATGAGACAATCTTTAAAGAAAACTAATCCAAACAAATCTCCTAGTTATCAAAATAAAATCAGCATCAATAGGAAAAGTACAAAATTTTGATTCTTTTTCCGAGTTGTTCAAGAAAACTAAATAATTGTACGTCAAATGCCAATTTATTTTCTTCTTTTCCCTACAATATTCTTCTTTGGGGATTCTTCTCTTGATACTATTGTTGTATGAAAATCTTATTATTAATTACATTACATGATGATGATAAAGCCAAACAGATCAAAAGGGCTTTTTAAACAAAGGAAAAAAATATCTGGAATATATTTGGAAAGCATATGCATTATTTTTTTATTATTATTTTTTAACAATAATAATTATTAAAGTAAGAGCCATGGAGATTTCAATCCACACGCTTCTTTTGAGCAAGAAAAAGTAGCGAATCCTCATAAAGGCAACTCTTTCTTCCCCTTTCTTTTTTTTTCTTTTTCTTTTTTTAAGCTTTGCCAATTGAAATGGCTATGAATATTCATTGTGATTATGTATTTCGTATTTGCCTCCTGATTATATAAAAATTCACGTGGCGTGCTTCTATATGAGTCGAAATATGACTAAACCTTCTTAAGGTGTCATAACTCTTAACCGGATTGGATAGTTCTTTGTTTCTCCTAAAAGGAGTAAATTTGTTCGTCTTTCATTCTCTTTCAACTTGGGTTTGCTGTAAAAAGTAAAAAATTAAAAAAAAAAAATATTATTGTAAGCGGTGCTACTTCATCTTGCTTTGACAATTTCTCTCCTTTAGGCTTAAGTATATTTTGAATTTGAATTTCGCATCCATGCACGTACTAATCTTTTGGAGTTTGGACTCTCATCTTTTGAAATGGCAACTACTTCAAATCTTTTCAATTAATTCTTCAAGTAATAAAGAAGATAATTTCTACGTATTTTGGATCTTTTTGCCTGTGAGGCCTTTGTTTTGTTCAAGCAGTAATTTAGTTAAGATTGTGCTCTGAACAATCTGAAATGCACCCTTGTTTTCCTTCCACTTATAGACACTTAGCAAGAAATTATTATTGGAAGTCGGAACTATTAAGAAAATTTCCAAGTAGTATGGCAAGTATGGAAAATCTATCTATATATAATTAAGAGATTTAAGTCTCTGGTATTCTTTTCCCTGTCTAAAGTGGGCACCATAAAGGAATTGGTGATTTTTTTTTCTTTTTCCTTTTTTTTTTTTGCTTGAATTGAATTTTTACTCTTACATTTATGAAAATCTCTCCTCTTTGCTTTATCTCTCCAATTAGAGAATCTCTAACTCCTTATGATTTTTTGCCCCGATTTAGGAAAGTATGTTTTCCATCATAATCTTCTATTTTTTTGGTGGGGGGGGGGGGTGGGGGGCTCGGTATGATCCTGAAATCCAGTCCATATTCATTTTGTGTTTTTTTTTCGGATGGGATATTGTGTTTGATTTGTGATGATATGTATTGCCGATTTTTTTAAGATCGGAAGAGCGTCGTGTA